>CM062296.1:746043664-746229924 GCA_031216915.1 Pictodentalium vernedei
CTCGACGAGGCCTCAGTTACTATCCCTCATAGCCTCATTTCGTTTGAGGCCATGAGGGCCATGCAAAAATCCCTCACTGAGGTATAATTTACTATCCCTCTTAGCCTCATTTCAGTATTTAACAGCCATCTCCCCAGGCACCCCAATTTCGGCACCCCTTTTTGGAAAACATATGGCCTTCGGCACCCCTTTTTGTCGTATGAGGCCATGAGGGCTTTGTGAAACGCCCTCAATGAGGCCTCGTTTACTATCCATCATAGCCTCATTTCTTTTGAGGGCATGAGGGGCATGAGGGCCATGTGAAAAGCCCTTAATGAGGTATAATATACTATCCCTCTTAGCCTCGTCTCGGTATTTAACTGCCATATTCCCAGGCACTCCAATTTCAGCACCCCTCTTTGGAAAACATATGGCCTTCGGCACCCCTTTTTTGTGGTATGAGGCTATGAGGTCTGTGTGAAAAGCCCTCAGTGAGGTCTAATTTACTATCCCTCTTAGCCTCATTTCGGTATTTAAGGATACCTATGGTCCAACTCCTATACAGGTGGTCTTACCAACCGCTTCCATCTTATTCCCAAGGCTCCAACTACTTGTCTATGGTTTATCTGTCCTATCATTGGCTTCTACGGCTGTCTTGTACCAGTACTATTGGCTACTGTTATTCTGCTCCATGTCTCATCCATTAATATTGACTTGTAGCACTACTTCCTAGCCATATCTTCGCTCAGGCCTTCAAAATGTTCAACCAGATTGCTTCATTCCCCTTGTATACATATAAAGGGGCTATATAATGCATTCCGCAATTGAGATTTCTAGCCGATTCCGTAATGTTGGATTCCGTGTTTTAACATTTTAACACTTGAGGGTATACCCCTTCCCTATTGGAAGAATTCAGTTCAATGGGTTGTAGTTCAAAACTTCAATTCAGACCACCTTCGTTATATGTTCACTGAGGCTGAGGTTTAAAAATTTATTCAGTTAAACGTTGTTCAGTTCAAGGGTGTTAATATTTATTTATATTATATATAGTTCATTCAAACAGTTCAAAGGAATTCACACTGTTATATTTTGGGGGTGTAGTTCATTCAGTTTGTTCAAAGGGTTAACATTGGGTTATATTTAGGGGTTATAGTTCAAAACTTTGTTCTGTTCACTTCAATCTTGATTGTGTTTGATCAGATCAGTTCAGTCTTCGTTCATTTTGTCTTGGTTGTGTTGGATCTTCGTTCACTTTGTTCTGTTCAGTTTCTTCCAATAGGGAAGGGGAATACCCTCGAGAGTTAAAATGTTAAAACACGGAATCCAACATTACGGAATCGGCTAGGACTCTCAATTACGGAATGCCTTATATGGCCCGTTTTTCGTATACAGGGGAAATGAAGCAATCTGATTGAACATTTTGAAAGTCTGAGCGAAGGTATAGCTAGGAAGTAGTGCTACAAGTCAATAATAATGGATGAGACATGGGGCAGAATAACAGTAGCCAATAGCACTGGTACAAGACAGCTGTAGAAGATAATGATAGGACAGTTAGACCATAGACAAGTAGTTGGAGCTTTGGAAATAAGATGGAAGCCGTTGGTAAGACTACCTGTATAGGAGCTGGACCATAGGTATCCTTAATTACCGAAATGAGGCTAAGAGGGATAGTGCATTAGACCTCATTGAGGGCTTTTCACATAGCCCTCATGGCCTCACACGACAAAAAAGGGGTGCCGAAGGATATATGTTTTCCAAAAAGGGGTGCTGAAATTGGGGTGCCTGGGGATATGGATGTTAAATACCGTGATGAGGTTGAGAGGGATAGTAACTTATACCTCATTGAGGGCTTTTCTCATGGCCCTCATGCCGTCTAAAGAAATGAGGCTATGAGAGATAGTAAATGAGGCCTCAATGAGGGCTTTTCACATAGCCCTCATGGCCTCACACGACAAGAAAGGGGTGCCGAAGGCCATATGTCTTCCAAAAAGGGATGCCGAAATTGGGGTGCCTGAGGATATGGCTGTTAAATACTGAAATGAGGCTAAGAGGGATAGTAAATTATACCTCATTGGGGGATTTTTTCATGGCCCTTGTGGCCTCAAAAGAAATGAGGCTATGAGATATAGTAAATCAGGCCTCATTGAGGGCTTTTCACATAGCCCTTATTTCCTCATACGACTAAAAAGGGATGCCGAAGGCCAGACGTTTTCCAAAAGGGTTGCAGAAATTGGGGTGCCTGGGGATATGGCTGTTAAATACTGAGATGAGGCTAAGAGAGGTAGTAAATTAGACCTCATTGAGTGATTTTTTCATAGCCCTCATGGCCTCACACCACTAAAAACGGATTCTTGAAACGGTATCCTCGACAGGTATCCTCAAATAATACAATACCAGGCCATAGGTATCCTCAAATACCGAAATGAGGCTAAGAGTCGTATGTGCGAGTCACTCGTTCGAGTAAATACTCTATGGCTTATTTGCTCGATGGGATTCGAGTCGTTCAAGCAATAACTTATCAGTAACTACTCGATAGATTCTTGTCATTAGGAATGATATAGGCTCTCATGAAGGTTGTCTATCAGCTGGCTATAATCCAAACCCCTCAGTACTATAGCACTACATGCCACTATTATAAGCCATGGTATGGCGGTCCTAAAAAGGATTCGGGAGGAAATCCGTATCAAATAAAGTCGTTTTTGGTGATTTAGACGGATTATCGAGTTGTTTGTGGTAATTAGATTTACTCCTGTCCAATCGAACACACCCTCCGAACATACCCCTATGCTATTAGAAGGTTTTAGGTCACATAACACCCACGTGCTACCATAGAAACAAAGATGGCGGCCTCCAGTACACAAAATGACCGACGGAAACACGTATCACCATAACAGCAAGCGCTGCGCACTAACACCACGTATCACTATGATGATGACATCACAACATGGCCGCTCAAGCGGGTTACCATGACAACACCTCATGGCGCCACTGGGTCACGTGACATGACGTCACTTCCGAGGTCCCCCACCGAGGTCCCCCAACTAGGGGGGGGGGGGGTGAAACGTGCGAGCACTACTACTGACACATCAATATGTTATCAAGTTTAGTGTGGATCATAAATGTCCCCGGCCCACGAAAACTTCGTGCAGGTTTTTCGCGTTAATGTCTGTGGGGTAAGTTCTGAAATTTTCATTTGTACTGGACGGCCTTTTTCGGTGGTCTCATCGTTCTTTTCTTGGAATAAACTCGTTCATCAATAGTTTCTGGTCGAAACGTAACTTTTGAGGTATGCGACGACTGGCATATGACGAACGTTTACGTGCCATTGGCATGTTGGAAGCTGGCAACATGCAGACTGCAGTGGCTCAAATTCTCAACAGGTTGTGGTCACGCTACCGTCAGACAGGCAATGCTGATGACAAACGTCGGTCAGGTCGTCCAAGTGTGATAACTGCTAACCAGGATCGTTTCATCCGAACCACAGCATTACGTAACCGCCATCAAAGTGCCTCAGAAATTGGACAGCAGCTGCACCGAGCGACAGATATGCGAGTCAGTGATCAGACTATCCGAAATCGACCACACAGCCGGAATTTGTACACTCGACGACCTCGAATAATTCCACGTTTGACTGAACGTCACATCGCAGCAAGGCGTAATTGGTGCGGAGCATGACAGCGCAGGGACAATCGTCGGTGGAGCAACGTCATGTTTTCCGATGAATCGAGGTTCACTTTCGACTTCCTCGACAGGCGAAACAGAGTGCGGCGGCGATGGAACGAACGATACCATGACATAACCGATCGTTTTGGCGGTGGATCTGTTATGGTGTGGGGAGGCATAAACATGACAAGCAGAACAGCATTACATGTTATACAAGGGCGTGTCACAGGACAGTACTACCGTGACATGTTAGCAGCTCATGTGGTGCCATTTGCGCGAGGTCACGGCCGTCGATTCATTTTCCAAGATGATCATTCAAGAGCACACAGGGCCCGTGTCGCTACAGAGTTCCTCCAGGAGCAGAACATCGCTACAATGCCTTGGCCAGCATTAAGTCAAGACCTTTCACCAATCGAGCATCTGGGATATGCTTGGCAGGCGCCTGCGACAACGCCAACAGCCCCCTACAAATGTCCAGGAACTCGCCGCTGCATTGCAGGAAGAATGGAATAGCATCAGTCAAGCTGATATTGGACGTTTGGTGAGGACTGTGCCACGTCGGATTCGCACTTGCCTCGCGAACCGAGGAGGATCTACAAGGTATTGAGGTCTTGGACTGAATATGGTAAATTCTCAGACTGACCGTCCATGTCTTCTACAGCCCAATGCGTGGAATGTGTGCTTGTCAGACATTCAACTATCGCTGAAATCATTCACCAGATGTCACAGTGCAATGCCTCAAGTGTCTTTTTGATGAAAATATAAATATATTTCTTCATATATCTCACTTTCATCAAATATCCCCTACTTCACCTGAATAGTATATATATCGCAAGATCTCAAAATGAAAGGGTCATAATTTGCTTTATTTTTGACCCCAAAATATCAGTGGCTTTCACCTGCTGTTCGGAACCTATTAGATAAAACCTCTGTTTCTTTTACATTTCACAATGTATGTACACATGAACTCTTGTTTTTATCTGGTTTCTTTATATACTTTGGATATCCGTGTCGTTTCGACCCTATTCACCCAAATCTGATAAATTACAGTACGGCCGTCGTGGACTGGTCACTTATCATGGGTGTGCAATATTTCCTCGGACGCAATGAAACACCGGTACAGGTACAGCCCGGTGCTTGATTAAATAAAATTTTGCTGATGATGAATTTCATTACCTGGTAAACGCATGCGTGGACATCACTGCCCACGTGTGGATTACGACCAGCCCACAGCGACTGTATTGTATCCATGGAAACGGCTAATGCTGTTAAGTGTGATTTTGATACAACACTATGATCATAATCTGGTGAATTGATTGCAGAATGTCTTGATGCGTCTTCAAACTGAATGCCAAAACGACATACGGTGGTGGACCTAGGATTTTTAGTTTGTGGGCTAGGACCCCACATTTCCATTCATGGATAATGACGCAAAGCATTATCCGACTTGCGCAATGGCGAGCACCAGATGTGGTTTCTCCCTCCCGACAGCGGGGTCAGAAAATTTTTCAAAAAAATGGAAGGTTAGTGTAGTCTTTCGGTGGGTTCTTTGCCGATAACTACCAAGTGTTCAGCCAAAATATTCCCATAAGTGTATGTATAGTCACACTCAACGATTGAAAAATGGAGAAGCTAAATGGAATTTTCCGCGATAATATTATATAAGGCCATCGACTTCCCGGGCATAACATCGTTACTGAAAACTTTTAAAATAGAATACGATGCTCCTGATAAAATGGAAAGCTGCATTGCAGACATCAAGGCATGGATAACGGAATATGTCATCAAATTGAACCACGATAAGACGGAAGTGATATACATAGGTGAACTACATCAACTTACGAACATGTCCAAATTGTCCTCAATATTCAACGATTGCCTCCACCAGCTTTGTCCGTATCTTGGTTTTCTCAGAGTTTGACAGCTGATGAACATCTTTAGCACGTTTGTCGGAGTTCATTTTTTCATGTACGTTATATCATTAAAATTCGCCCTTCCTTTGACACAACAACATTAGAGCGGCCTGTTCACATATTCGTTACTAATCGCCTTGACTATTGTAAATCTCTTTTGATAGGTGCTACAACGCCCACTCTCGAAAAGCCACAGCACATCCAAAATCGTCCGGCAAGTGTCACCACAGGGTATAGAAAGTACTGCCACATTACACCGGTCCTTTGTTTTTTTTTTATTTTATCTCAGCTGGCTTCCGATTCAGCAGAGAATTCAATTCAAATGCTTTCTTCTTAACCCTTTATTATTATTTATTTATTTATTGGTGTTTAACCCTTTACCTAACATGAAAAGCAGACGACACTTGCAAAAAAAATTCTTGAATAATTAATTTTTTTCATTTTTTGTCTCAAAAACATAGGTTATGACCCCTCGTTGGAACGAGCTCGACGAGCTCGTTCCAACGAGGGGTCATAACCTATGTTTTTGAGACAAAAAATGAAAATATTTTGAAAATTAATTGGCGATTTTTGAGAATAGCGCTGGCCGGTTTTGGCCGTTACGTTAGGTAAAGGGTTAAGGTCATATACTTATGCACAATGGCTAATCACGACCGTGACAGTTTTACGGGTGGAGGAAGCCGGAGTACCCGGAGAGAACCACTGAGCAACGACGAGCAGCTGCCAGCTCCCCAACATCGTAACTCCGCACAGCAGCACAGGCAGGGTTAGATTGGTTGAAGACATGCGTACCATCGACGTGCAGTACGCTTTAGTACACGGCGTCATCGTGCCCCCATGTGGACAATTGGGGTTAAGTGCACTGCCCTTCTTAACCCTTTACCCAACGTAACGGCAAAAAACCGGCCAGCGCTATTATAAAAAATCGCCAATTAACTTTCATTATATTTTCATTTTTGTCTCAAAAACATAGGTTATGACCTCTCTTGGGAACGAGCTCGTTCCAAAGAGGGTCATAACCTATGTTTTTGAGACAGAAAAGGAAAAAAAATAGTCATTCAAGGATTTTGTTTGCAAGTGTCGTCTGCTTTTCATGTTAGGTAAAGTGTTAAATATAAATGCATCAAATGATCTGCATCACCCTACTTCTCCAATTTGCTTATCAGTCGCAAGCAATCTAGGTCTTTTTGTCATCATATAAATTTAAGCTGATTTAACCCGCATCTAAATTAAGCTCTGCTGACGATAGGGCATTTGCCGTTTCCAGGTTAACCCTTTACCCAACGTAACGGCCAAAACCGGCCAGCGCTATTCTCAAAAATCGCCAATTAATGTTCATTATTTTTTTCATTTTTTGTCTCAAAAACATAGGTTATGACCCCTCGTTGGAACGAGCTCGTCGAGCTCGTTCCAACGAGGGGTCATAACCTATGTTTTTGAGACAAAAAATGAAAAAAATTAGTTATTCAAGAATTTTTTTTGCAACTGTCGTCTGCTTTTTATGTTAGGTAAAGGGTTAAAGCTATGGAATTCTCTTCATAACCGTCTAAAAGAAATTTCTCTAGAATCATTCAAGTCATGTATTATAACGTACCTTTTTCATAAGGAATTTTTCAGTTTTGTACAGCCATATTCAATTGCCATAAGGTGTTTTGCACTTTGTACAGAGATAGAGCGTACTTCAGGCTACAAAATTATTATTATTATTATAATAATTATTATAATTATTATTATTATTATTATTATTATTATTAATGGACGTTCGTGTTGGAGAAATAACTTATTGACTGCATTAATATTACTCTAAATCTAAATTCCATGGTCGAAGAGACTATGTTTTAGCGATTGACAGGATTGGGAAGCACGTTTTATGTCTTGTTAAATGCATAAATGGCTTTAAATATTTTTCTACTAACCATCGTCACGTGATGCTTGTAATTTAGATTTTCATCTATTTGTATGCAGAGAAATTTGGCAGAAGCTCGATATGATTGTTGCCAACCTGGTTTAATTTGTGGTCGTTAACTGATGTAGTTCTATCATTCGAGTTACATCTGCTGTTTGTTGGATTTATGGTTATTTATTGAGATTTGTTGACATCCACATACACCTTATTGGAGGAACACCATATACAATGGCTGTATTATCTGCGAAAGATAGTTGGTTCAAATTTGTCAGAGTCAGAAATTTCGTTGATGTCGATGAGAAAACCGAGGGGGCCCAATATGGAGCCTTGTGGTACACCACAACATGTATTTTTCGTGTCAGATTTATTTATTTATTTATTTATTTATTTATTTATTTATTTATTTATTTATTTATTTATTTATTTAATAAAACCCATCTCATCCATTATGATATCTTTACACAGCATCATAGGCTCGACAGTAAAATTTATGCTCATCTGTGTGGCTGATATGCACCAACAGAAGAAACCATGGGTACAAATGCAGAAGACTTCCATTTGCCTTGAGCGATATCGCTGGGTAAATTGTCTCTTTGTCAGTCTGCCGTTAGTTGTTGATGATCTAAAGGCGAGTGATAAATGCAACTCGAAACTACCATAAAATTAAAAAGGAGTACAAAAGCCGACTAGAAATGTTAGAGTGACGAAAAGAGTGAGGGCTAATTATTTTAGCACTCGATCTGACCATTTACCGAACATTAAACTCACACTTTAAAAACTGTAAAGGACGGCCAATCGAAAACATTTCGTAAATAGTCCAGGTATACACAGTGGTATTCTTGAGAAGATATTAATCGCTAATGGTGGGGTGGTGACTCGGTAGGCGAGAAATGAAATGAATATACTTCCAGTATTATCTTTAAATAACATTTGAACCGTTGGTTCAATAAAATTCAATTATTGAATGCTTCAAGATATATATCTTCGTCACTGGAGACATTTCCACAACAACGCATTGTTTTTAGAAACTTAATTCAAGGCCTTTTAGCTTCTTGAGTAGGTTAGGCATCTTCTTAAGCTGCCATGCTACCAGTCTACTTCAGCAAGCAAATCGACGCTGTTGTGGCCTGGAACCAGTCAAGCCCTTAAATAGCCCATCGCCTATGTTTAGATTCATTTGTATGGAATAGTTCAATTGGACAGAAAAGCGACCAACTTATATATTCCAGGCGATTGAATCCTGAAAATAAAATAAGGATTCATTTTCATTGAATCAATGCTAGAAATGTTGCTCAATCGAGACTTGATTTGACTGAATGTTTAATGACATTATCCTTAAAAATGAGGACTCCCCACAGCCATAGTTTTAAAATTACACTACGCAGTTCCACTAATTGTGCTAATATCTTCACGTTTCCGTGGCGAATTAAATACTTGTTAATTAGAATATCAATAAGTGCAGCACGAAAGAATATCTGTACATATTTGAGAGTAAAATGACATCACATTACATCAACGGTTGTCTACGCGCAAATTTCTACAAATAGTGGGTAAACAAACAGCCCATAACAGAGTCGAATTATATATCTTCTTATTTAGTTTAACGACACTTTCCACAGCTAAGGTCACCTCGTGCCGGACGATTTTACGGATGGAGGAAGCCGGAGTAGCCGGAGAGAACCACCGAGCAACGGCGAACAACGGTCAGACTCCCCAACGCACTAACTCTACACAAGCAGGGTTGGCAATGGTTTAAGACAAGTGCACCATCGATGTGTAGTACGCCTTAGTACACGACGCCACCGGGCCCCCTGGATTAAGTGCGGGATCAAACCGTGGACCTTTCTGTTTAAAGTCCATAACCACTGTACCACCGCGCTCCCTAATAGAGTCAAATTGAAAACAGAATTAGTCTGGTGGCTTGGGAGCTTAGCATCTTCTATCGGGAATTGTATCAAATGATAAATAGAATTGCCAGCTCGCCCTACCCAAATTTCTAATGAAATTTAAGAAACTCGCCTGGCGAGTTCCAGACCAAATTTACTGATCGCGTTTCGTAACTGCCACTCTCAACTCGGTACTCGTTAGTAATCTTCTATTTACTACATACATTTTTTCTTCACATTCTGAACTCAAGTGCCTCTATGTCTCATTTTCCTTTTCAGATATATTACTTCTGATGACGTGCAAAGGGCTGCTAACATGCTTGGTTTCCGGGCAAAAAAGAAAATATTTGAAGGCATGATAGGTAATGTGTAGTGTATCTCCACTGACTGGCGAATTTCTCCCACGTAAAGATGTTGGGTAAGAGAGAATATTGTATTGTTATCGGCCCGCCAACCGTATTACACATATTACAAAGACTCTCTCGTTGTATGGTGGAAAGCATTTTCCCTTGGAGGAACATAAGATAGCACAGCGGAAATGGTCAATATTGTTTGGGCCCTTTCCAGCGTTACAGCCCATATATTCGTGAAGTGAATTTGCATTACTTGACGGCTTAAATATTTAACTTGAGTCCCACAGTTCCGATTATCATGAACGAACAAGTAAATAAATCTCTTATTATTACAAAAAGATCACAACATTCCGGGTTGAAAACAACGAGGTATCCAGTAGCACCGGAAACAAATTTGTGCGGCATGGTAAGTAAAATACAAGGGAATCGAGGCCAGCTTGGGATCCGGAAGCATTTTAAAGCCGAGTCTTAACTTGGAACTTTATATGGCGATGTCGCCCAATTAAATAGCCAGTGTTTATTCTAGGCGAAGCACCTTTCAACACGTATGGATATTTTTTTGCACAAAAAAAGCTTTTTGATCGATGAGTAAAATAGTAAAAAAACCCCCAACAAACAGATGAGGAGGATCACTAACAGTTTAACACAACAGCCCAGTTAGTATTCCTGATTAATATCGTCATGAAAATAGACTATCGATAAAGTTATCTCCCTTGAAATTATTGAACCCGCGATAAAAATCCAATTTTGAAGCAAGTGAATGCTGAGAGAACACTTGTGACATCAGTAGAAATTATTGCAAATATGGATCAGCCGTATTGTGGCTTGCATGGTTGGAGAAAAGGCGCAGGTATTTCTTCTTCTTGGTTTCTGTTTTAGGTTTCAGGTTCCCCTCTTAAAATGATAGTTTACAAACCCTTGTTATAGGACTTCACCATGGCTCCCACCACCCCTCGACGTTAAGTTTACTCGAGAAGGCTTCTTAGTTTTCCAGTGTCGAGCCAAAGTCCCAGTTGAATGTAAATTACGCATGATAGGAAATGCCACAAACATGAATATATTTATTCATGATCATATAGAATTTGCGAAAGAAAAACAATCGGCGTCGACAGTGTCGTATACGACACTGTCGACGTCGATTGCTTTTCTATGGCGAACTCTGTGGGTTTTTTTAAAAAATTATTCATCTGTTGCATAGTTTGATTCAAAGGTAAGCTCTAAGCTATGCTGCAAGCATCGGGGAAACCTGGCCAAACTATATATTGCCGAAACACTGTAAAACTTTGGAAACGTTTCAAACTCCGCATGAAAATTTGGGCGTAATTATCTTATTTGGGCATAGCGTTTACGACGACCGTCGTCAGGTGGGAAGAAATTAACTCTTTGAACACCAGAGGACGCTTTTCCGACCCAGGAACACGATACTTTATAATTTAATGAAGTGGGGTGTCTGTTATGTTAATGTGTGGCTTAGACCAATCAATATTTTCAACGTGCAGCCTTCTGGCTGCACGTTGAAAATATCAATTGGTCTATCCTCAGTTACTGAATATGGACTCTTCCAATTGCTTCCATTGAACTGACTTGGAAGATACCACCAGGGTTCAAAAGGTTAATGGCCTGCTTTGCTTCTTTGTTCAGCAAATGTCTTTCTCCAGTGATATGCGAGTTTTTATAATTTTCAGGAAACAAATAAAAAATCTCACCTCCTAGACATTTTTTTTATTAATGAAAAGGACATTGCCTGTATTATATGTCACGGTGCGCACACTGTTGATATAATGAACAGAAAAAAACCGTTACTGAGCAAAAAAGATGATGAAAACACCGTTTTCTTATTTTTAAAATGGACGCCAACAGAAAATAAAAACGTTTAAACTCATTGGGAGAAATATCGTAAAAGTAAGCTTCTATATTTTTATACTACTCTACAAGAAAATGCCTGAAGTTTGTGAAATGATGCGCACATCGATAATTCGCTGACATTTCGAAATTTCGATCCTATAAGGAAATTCCCATACTCTTTATTGTTAAAGTTACTGACTGGTTTAGTAAATTAAGGGGGGCTAACTTCCACATAAATCTCTTCCAATGACCAAAATTGTCAGCGATATTGCCTCAAATGCATAGCTATGACTCTTCATTGAAAGAGGCTTGTCTAGCTCGTTCCAATGAGGGCTCATAAGCTATGTTTTGGGGACCAAAATTGAAAAAATAGAACCCGAAAGGCTATTTTTATGAATCGCACTGACATGATAAGGCCGGTACGCTTGGTTAAAAGAATGGGTCGATCTCATTCTCATGAAGGTTTGTAAGCTATGTTTTGGGGATAAAGGGTGAAAAATATTGAAATCTGTACATCGATTGTTATGGACAGTGCTGGCCAGATATGCCCGTTACGTTGAGTTAAAATAATAAGGATTTTATTCTTTATTTCAGATGCTGTTTCGAGTAAGGAAAAGGGCAAAGTGACATTTGTGAATTTTCTGGAGTTTGTTATTAAAACACAAGGCGAAGGCCCAGATCCCTTCGAAGAAATTTTTCAGGTAATGAGACTCTTATATTCCGTATGTGATAAACTAATGCATAGTTTATGAGTCTCATTGGGAAGCAAGGGCGGATCCAGGGGGCCACCGCCATCTTTGCCAGAGCCATGTCATAGTACAGGTTTGAGCAAAGTCTGAATTTTCGAATTTAGATGATCACGCATACTTGCGCAGTTATGGCGGCTCATATTCTGACAACACTGGCATAACTATAATTTAGGCCATACAGAATATGGCATTGACACTGATTTTGATCTCATAAAATGCCCTGTGTAGTCAACATGTATGTATATTTGTGTATATAATTACTATTTTTCTGACAGCAATTTACTATCCGAAAGGAGAGCTCAGAGTTGAGGAAAACGCTTGTTTCTGGTGCAATTTTTGTGAAATTTTTCCCCGGAACCCCACTGGCGAGAGAGGGAAACTCCCTCTCGCGCACACCCATACTCGCCGCTTCGCGGCTCGGATGATGCTTCGCATCATATGATAAATTAGCGCCCCCCCCCCATTCCAAATTCCTGGATCCATCCCTGGGAATTACCCGCCTCAGTGGAGGGTCATAAGGTCTGTTTTGGGGGCAAAACTTAAAAACAATAATAAAATGTGAAAAATAATGTTTATCAATCGTGCTGACGGTTACCTTAGCCGAAAGGGTTATAAATGCTATTTGATGATTCTACTGAAAGATATGCAACAAAGATGTAAAACATGCATCAAACGTCAATAATGGGTATACCCCCTCCTCCCTCTTCACAACACATACAAATGATTTCCCTCCCCGACAAACAACTGATTTTTAGCGCCCCGCACATGAAAGTAACGTGATTGTGACGGGTCGTTACCGATGTGAGGCAAGCTTATCATTTTATGCGTTTCCTTCAAGAAACAATCACATAATCAGCTTCATACATTTCTCAAATGATCTCTGTAATGGGAATATGCATATAAGCCCTTCATCCAACATGACTGTCATTCACACACTTAGATATTTTTAATTTACTGATGAGATTGGCCTTTTACCGTTTGTCTAACACGACTCTACTCACACTAGCACACGGCACTGGGCCCCACAAAGTAGATCTTATGTTTCTCAGGCCATGTTTTGTAAAATTGCATTTGGCGGGCGGTTTTTGATATTATTTTTGATTTTTGTAATTATTTCTTTGCCATCAAAAGTTCACGATCTTGGTTTGTTTTATATTGTAGACCTCATAATCTACAGAATAGCATGGTTGGTGGTGTATTTCATCCCCTGTGTGCAAGAAGGTTTTGCAATGCTAAAGCATTGCAAAGCCTTGTTGCAATCAAGAGATAAACTTATCAATGTTATTAACTTAGGTAAAATATCAGACATAAACCATTTAATTTTTATTTTTTTCAAGTCTGCATTGGTAAAAAAAAGAGAGCGAAAAAGGATCATGCGGGAGGGCCTGAGAAACAGATTTTTAACTTTTTTAGGCCTTGACCAAATAATATATATATAGCTTTTTGGAATAACTAAAACAGTTATTTTTTGTCTCAAAAACAAAGCTCACGAAGCCTCATTTGGACAAACTCAGTGATCTCGTCAAACTGAGGAATCATAAGCTTTTTTTAGCAAAAATGAAGTAAATCTAAATGGCGATTTTTATGGAGCCCGGTAGGTGACAGGTTTCACTCTTATTTTATTTCGTTTTAACGAAATAATATTTCGAAATAACGAAATATTATTTCGTTTTAACGAAATAATTTTTTCGTTTTAACGAAATATTATTTCGAAATAACGAAATAATTATTTCGTTTCAACGAAATAATATTTCGAAATAACGAAATATTATTTCGTTTTAACGAAATAATTTTTTCGTTTCAACGAAATATTATTTCGAAATAACGAAATAATTATTTCGTTTTAACGAAATAATATTTCGAAATAACGAAGTATTATTTCGTTTTAACAAAATAATTGTTTCGTTTTATCGAAATAATACTTCGTTTTATCGAAATAATACTTCGTTTTAACGAAATAATATTTCGTTTTAACGGTAAGAAGGGCCAGATTACGCAGCCTCGCTACTTTTTGCTTGCAAATTCCGCTTACTTAGCTAGTAAAACGGTTACGTATTCTAGCAGAATATGAATTTGACTCAGTAAAATTGTTGACTTCATTTTATAGTGGAATAAATTTAGTGGTATTCACTTGAAGCACTCTCCAATCTATTAACGTTTCGATCTCTCCGTTTTTCGCGATATTTGCATTACCAGAGTTTTTTTTCGTGCTGTTCCGTATATCATAGCGTGGTTTATCGGTACAGAAAGAAAATGAAGCGGCGGAAAGTCCAGGGGTACCACCCCCTCCCTCTCTCATACGGCATAGCTTCTCGCCCCTCCTCCCTCCAAAAAAACCTTCTAATTGCAGGACCAATTCCGATAGACTATAAATGGCCGACAAAAGTAGTAACGAAAAAGCAAAGAGCGACATTATAAGATGCATACACGTACAGGCCATAGAGATTGGGGGGGGGGGGGGGCTGATAAATCTGGGAAAATCAATTGTTTCTGGCAGTTTTCATAATTTTTGGGGGCAAGCTTCACTGGCCTACCTGTAGTGTCAAACATTCGATCTATTGTCTTTAAATAAGGGATACCGCCCTATAAGACCAAACTTGGAATCAAAGTCCGTAATATAATTTTTTGGCGTGGTATTATGTCTCAGAGGACGTGCCACACCAAATAATTATATTACGGACTTTGGGTGCTAGTTTGGACTACAGTCTTATCAGGTTGATAACGCGTCTGATGACTTTGGATACACAGGCCTAATAGTTTTTTTAAAACACATTTCCCGAGAGAGAATGTTTCCATGCTGCTGGGAGTGCGGGGTAGGGGAGAACCGCCGCCTATAAACATCTCTGTCGGAAATTTTCACACTGTGTTGGAAAATAATTGTTGAATTTGTAGTTTAGTTTAGTTTAATAGTTTAATGCATTACACCATAATGGCAGTTGCACAATACAAACATAACAAATAAGAAAAATTAGTAAACATGATGTATAATATAAAGTACTAATGACTTTTTTCTTTAACAAGGCGATGTCGTTTACAGAAGAATGACCAGATCATGTTAGAAATAATATTAATCGATTTACTATCACAGTTTTTCAATATATAATAGTATTTCTCCGAATCATTTAATTGTTCAAATTCTTTGTTTTCTTTTATAATTTCTTCGAAACCCGTTTCCCTAATTTCGACATATGCCTCACAATACATAACAAAATGTTTTTCGCTCTCTATTTCACCAGTATCGCACACCTGGCATCTCCTATCATTTAGGGGCGTTGGGAGTTGTTCATGTCTACCCTTTTCTATTTCTAAATTATGGTTACTTACCCAAAGTCTAGTAAACAGTTGACGGGCCTGTCGAGATCTGGTGATTTTCTGATAAAGTTCAAGCTTGTATTCGTTTTTAACTAATCGATACGTTCGTAACTTATTATTGTCTTTCATTTTGTCATCATTGAACATACCTTTAGTAAATCTTTCTCTGTAGCAACGGAAACTTTGATGTTGTAACGAGATAACGGAGTTATCCAAGTTTTCCGAAGTTTACATCTGAGTGACTCATTGAATGAGTTGGAGAGTATGTTATCGCCAGCAATTTTTGATAATTTATCGACATATTTATGGAGATGTAAGACTGCATCGTTCACAATAGGATAGCTACCAAACTCTCCCCGTGTTGCGCGATTAGATGCTTTTCTATTCAACATTAATACTTGTTTACAAAATTTCAAGTGGACTTGTTCACAGGCTGTAGTGTCCGCAAAAGGAATATTAAGGTCAGGGGACCATATCTCGCAACCATATAATAAAATAGGCTTAATCAATTTATCAAAAAGTTTACATTTCACATCAAGAGTTAAGTCAAGTGACTTTCTAAGAGAATTTGTAAGGAAAAACATTGCTTTCGATCCTTTTGTACTTAAATTCTCTTGAACTTGTTTTGTGTTTCCATTGTATATGAATTCAAGACCTAAGTATTTGTATATCTAATTTCGCTGTTCCAATAAAAAAAACGTAGGATCTTTTCTATTTTTGAGAAACATGCATTTTGTTTTATTAATATTGACACAAAGTTTGTTTTTATCCACATACTGTTCTAACTTCTGAACACATTTATTCAATCCGGCTGGAGACTCTGATAACATTACCAGGTCATCGGCAAAAAGTAGGTGATTGAGTCGTTGCCCATCCATTCACATTAACTGATGAACAGGATTCATCAAATATCCCACATATGTCATCAATAAAAAAAATTGAAAAGAGCGGGGGATATAGAACAGCCTTGTCTAACACCCACTGTTGAAAGTAAAGGTGGGCTCATTCCTACAGAAGTATTTATAGAATAGTAACTGGACTCATAAAGAGAGCTAAGAATTTTAAGGACTTTCCCACAGATACGCAATGACTTCATTTTCTCAAAAAGTGACGGCCTATCTACCGAATCAAATGCTTTCTTAAAATCAACAAAAGCCGCGTACATTGGTTTCTTCTCTTCTTTATATTTATTTGCCAACGTGCGCAAAATGCATGCACTGTCAATTGTTCCACGATACTTTCTGAATCCAAATTGGTTATCGCTTATTAAATCGTTGAGTTCTAAATACTCATTCAGCCTCGCGTTTATTACTTTATTAAATAATTTTCCGAAACTGCTACTCAGCGCAATCGGTCCGTAATTGTTAAGATCACGTCGATCGCCTTTCTTATAGAGAGTTTTTATTATAGACTCACTCCAACATACAGGGTAATGACCTAATACGTTTATTTGATTAAACAGCTTGACGACATCATCTATAATAATTGGAACAATAAGTTTTAATAATTCATTCGGAATGTTATCTACAGCCGATGACTTTTTGTTTTTGAGCCACCTTACAGCGTCTAATATTTCTCTAGCGGTTATGTGGTCATTGTTTAATTTGATATCTGGCTCTTTAATTGTCTCCGGAAGATGACCCATTTCAGACTCAGATCTTTTCGGACAAAGTAATGTTTTAAAGAATTTTACCGTTTCATAGCACGAAATGTGTTAATAACACTCCAGTACTCGGAAGGATTAGTTGTCTCCATATTAGATAATTTATCAGAGATACATTCATAAAATTCTCTGCGCTTACGTTTACCGTTTATAATGCTTTTTTATGGAGTGAAATTTAATCAGTAATGTCTTATAATAAGGCCTCTTCTTCATCTCATTTACGACATTTGTCATATCTTTTTAACTGTTTACAGTGTCTATCAAACCAGTGACGTTTACGTTTTTGTTTATACCTAAAATGTATCATTTTCGATGAAGCTTTATTGATAAAAAATATGATTTCATTGAGATCTCGGGCGGCCCTTTCGGTTCCAATGGGATTCGCATAATACTCACTTAATCTGAACTCCATTAATCGTTTTTGAACATATGGATCATATAAGGTAGAAATGGCTTTATCTCCGCTCTCTTTACACCATTTTGTAAATAAATTATGTTTTCGGTAGGTATTTTGAAGCTTAGTACTTTCTACTTCGATTACCCTAAAATCGAAATAAACAGTCAGTTGACTATGATCTGAAACTTCTGTCGGAGTTTTAACACAAAAATAGCTAACATCGGGTAGGTACCTCTTATTTATCAATACATAGCCAACAATACTAGCGCCATTGTAACTGTAGCTTGTATAATTTCCAAGCGAATCTCAAAATTTCCTAGTATTTTCACTATTCTCATATCAGACGATTTACTCATAGATAATAAATTGTGTGCCAAACGAATTACACTCCTTATCCAAACTTGCTCCATCATTTTCACAATCAAATGTATAATTATCAGGTAAAACTAAATGTCATCATTTGTAACATAATCCGGCTGACCACCTGTACGTGCGTTAAAATCACCACCAATGATAGTCAATTGATCTAATTCTAAATCCACCAGGGCTCGCTCTAGGTTACTGAATACTGATTCTATAGTACATGTATTATAATTTCTCCAATGAGAAGAATTAAACGGAGGAATGTACATGGAAATGAAAACAATATTGTTTTTTAGACTAAACATCTCTCCACTAAATTCAACCCGCAGCGTTGTTCGATGCAGTCTTTCAACAGATTTGAGGTATTTCGTATATTTTGAACGACAATAAAAAGCTATTCCTCCTCTGGCATTCTTCTGTTTATTACAACAATAGTCAATGCAGTGACAAGAAGGTAAATATATTGACTGGCCCTCACAATGCCACGTGTCCGTTATAGTAATGGAATCGTGTAAAAAAGTGAGACAACATCTAGGTTATCGATTTTGTTCACAAAACCCTGTGCATTCAAGGCAGTATAACAAACATTCTTGACGTTATTTTGAAAATGATTTAACATCATAATGAAATTCGTTTGGGGTTATCAGAAACGAAATAAACATTTAATTGAAAAATTATCTCTCAATACATATTCCATTCTACATTTTACGGAAAGTTCTTTTAAATATATTTATAACCCATGTATTTTTGCACAAGTATGTATATCATAAATATGTTTATTTGTTCAAATTCTCAAGTTATGGGCCTTTATAATAATTGTATAAATTTAAGAAACTATCATAAGCAGAATTTGTATAAATAGTAAACGACCGTTATACGTAATTAAACAGTGGACACAATAGTATAAACTAGTTTTAACATGCAATATTATTATTAAACCCTCCCCCAACCTGCCACAAATAAATTCTGAAAATTTCATCAATTGGTTTGAAAACATAATAAAATCATTTCTCAAAGATTGGTTTGTACATGACATTTCGTTACTTCTCTGTGACCTATTGTTCAGTTTATGTTGATTTGTCGTTACCCTTCTCCCACCACGATTCACTGATTCATAGCGTTGACTCGAAGCAGGCCGATTGCATCGCGACCCGTCTAATCGATTGATGTGACCTGTTTATTCATTTCTCCGTGGTATTCTGTTTGGTTGTAATTGAATAATATTCCGGGATTCTTTCGCTTTTTGTTAATTAATGCTAGCCCACGGACCCCATCAAAACTCGGGTGCAGGTTATCCCAATAAAGTGAATGTCGAATTTCTTATGTTGAACTGTCGACAAATCCACTTGTATTGTCTATGAAAATACATCCTTCTTCAGAGCAGACGTCCTTGTACAAACAGTTAGTGTCTTCAACTAAGTAATTTATGTGATCCGAATGAAGTGTTGGTAATATTGAAGACAACCGCACTTTGGCACTAGGATGTTTTTCTTTAATTTTGGAAATAAGCTCAACAAGTTCTTTCTACAACTATTAATCCCAATATGAATCGTTATTTTGTGGATATTTGTATATCCATCCGAATTTCCTTCTTCCAGCCATCGCATCAACCCTGCTATTCTCTGTCCAGGCTGAACAACACATTCGACTCTCTCATTTCCAATGCCCATTTCTCTCGGATTTATTTTTCTCAGAACCGAATCCCCTAGGATGAGATGCAGAGGATTTAGAAGAAACGGTGGAAGATCGTACTGCGATTAATCTGGAGGCATCTGTGCTTCACTAGCATTATGCTGAACTGAGATATCAACATCACAATCACCAGGAATTGAACCAAGTGACTCATCATGATGTTGTCGCGCGTCAAATTTGTTAGATATTGATACACTTGCCTCGATAGTTCATAACAAGAATTTTCGAATGAATGTGACGGTTGTTCAGGCGTCATTTTCATCGTTTCTGTAAGATGTGCATTTTCCAGGATCGCATTCAACAATAATTGGCGTATTCATTTGTTCAGCTTCTCGTTCCTTCAAACAACTTTTTAACGAATTAACTTGATTGACCAATCTGCCGGTTTGTCGACGCAGTTCTTTACATTGCTTTTCTAACTGAGCCATACATTCTTCAATTATCTTATTTTTTTTATTCGAAACTAGAAGTTATTTCACGCTTCATCTTAGGGCTGCACGATATTCAAAACTGAATACCAGTATCGGTATTCCAAAAAATACCGCGGTATACCGGTATATCGAAAACTGTTCAGATATCTGAACACAAGTACCACAATCGAGACTCGAGGCATCACAGTCGGAACGAATTAGCATGCCTTGATGATGCGATTCGAAAAACCTTTACCCGACGCAGATGATATCAAAATTTATTATTTTCAAAATTAGTTTATCAGATTTTCCCCAAAGATTTCAATAAAATTATATCATGTGACCCCTCATTGGAACGAGCTCAACGAGATCGTTCCAATGAGGGGTTACATGATATAGTTTTGTTGAAATTTATTTAATTTATTCTTTCAACTGCTGAATTTGTATATTACGAGGGCTCAAGCAGACGATTCATTGGATAAAGGGATAATATTATTCATTCGGGGGCTACAGTTTAAAAACTCAAGACATCTTGAAAATTAAATTGTGGGTAAATAAATAATGACGATAAACCGATATTTTTTAAATTACACCGGTATTCAATCGATATTGGTTTGAATACCGGTATATATCGGTTCATCGATATACCGTGCAGCCCTACTTCATCCCATTTATTACTTCGAACAAATTTTCACACAGTTCTTTCTGGTCCAAAATTATTGACTCCGTGAGAATATGAAGTTCATCCACTGAACATTTAATAGTGGTGTTGGATAGGAAGTCTCCTTTAGCAGACAAAATTATTATTTTCGCCTTTTGACTCAAGCGTACACCCGGTTTCCGTTTCGGTGTAACAAATAGAACCGATTTTTCACTCTTATCTTCTACTAATGACATCACACCTGGTTGATCATCGTTTTCAACATTATCAACGCATTCCGTAATTTTATTTTCTACGATTTCATCATTTGGTTTATCATTGGACTTTTCACTTTCAAGCAATTCGTTCATTACAGACTCAACAACATCACCAGGTAATTTTGAGTTGAACCCTAATCTGTAGATCTCTAGCATAACGTTCTCTAACCATCAGGATATATTCAATCTCGATCCCTAGAGCATGATTTTATTTTTGTGTCCTTATGAGGTGTATTGTTACCCTTCTTGTTTTAGTTTTTGTGGGTACATTTATAATATCTTCTACCAAATTTTTGTCGGTATCGCTAACACATCTCCATAATTATAGCTCCGAATTTTTCGATAGTTTATTATTGTACCGGTATTTATCAGTTATTGCCTTTTACATGTATAACAGTAAAATCTTTCGGTATCAGAGCTATCGTTAAACATTTCCCCTTATTCTTGTCTTCAGTGTACTCACGCTTATCCGACATCCCTTCAATTTTCCTCTTCTTCATCCTTTCTACATTCAATGTGTAATCTCTGGACTCTGTTACGATTAGATTTTCTTCATTCACATCCATACTCGATTGATCCGATTTCGTTTATTTTTATCCGATGACCCGCAATCGATATTTAACAAATACTTCGAATCATAGGCGAGTTCAAGAGAAAAAAAATTCAGACAGCAAAATTCGTTGCTTCCGATCACGGCGCGACGTAATGCTAGTTTGTATGTATTGAAAGCAAGCAGCTTCCAAGTTTGAAATGTCAAACAATATATTGCTAAAGTTATTGACTGAAATCAGCAACTGGACAAGTCACAACAGAGTCACCCGGAGGCTCTAGAATTGTTCTCAGAGCCTCAGACTTAAAACAATTTCTCGAGGGAGGCCCAAATCCCCACCATCGGGAGGGGGACCCCCCTGCCATACACACTCGCGTCTCGGTGTTGGACACATCGAGTATGTCCTCGGCACACAAAAGTCCTCCCGTCCCCACTCCCTCCCATATGTCAGATGTTTAAATGCGGCTGGCTTCGGACCTGCGGGGGAGGGCCTCTAGCACCCACTCACCTACCCCGGTGTCACATGCCTTAATGATGCCTACAGCATCACTTTTCGGGCAAAATCTTCCAGCCCTTCAATCCCCGTACGCCTATGATAAAATGACATTCCCCTCATAAAGTTGGGAAAAAATTCAAAACTGTGGTTTAAAAGGCTTCATTTTCCTGAGTCTGATCGTTCACAATAATTTTTCTATCTCAAATGATGGAAGTGAACAATTATTCAAGCTGATTCACGCGGAAAATCGACAGAACGGCTTTTTCTGACATGTTTGCATCCCCCATCGCCCCATGTAACAACTTATTTATTTCGCTTAACGAAATAATATTTCGTTTAACGAAATAATTATTTCGTTTTAACGGTAAGCAGGGTCAGATTACACCGCATTGCTACGTTTCGCTTGAAAATTCTGCTTACTTAGCTGGTAACACGGTTACTTATTCTAGCAAAATATGAATCTCACTCATTAAAATTAATGACTTCACTTTATTGTGGAATAAACTTAGTGGTAATCACTTGAAGCACTCTCCAATCTATTTATGTTATGATCTCTCCGTTTTTCGCGATATGTGTATTACCAGCGTTTTTTTCGTGCTGTTCCGTATATCATAGCGTAGTTTATCGGTACAGAAAGAAAATGAAGCGGCGGAAAGTCCAGGGGTACCCCCCCCCCCCATACATAGCTTTTCGCCCATCCCCTCCTCCCTCCTAAAAAAGCTTCTAATTGCAGGCCCAATACCGATAGACTATAAATGGCCGACAAAAGTAGTAATGAAAAGCAGAGAACGACATTATAAGATGCATACCGGTACAGGCCATAGAGACTTGGGGGTGGGGGTGGGGGGAGGGGTCGAGGTCGGGGAAAATCCATTGTTTCTGGCAGTTTTCATAATTTGGGGGGGGGGGGGGGGGGGGCATTCTTCACTGACCTACATGCAGTGTCAAACATTCGATCTATTGTCTTTAAATAAGGAATACCACCCTATAAGACTAAACTTGGAACCAAAGTCCGTAATATAATTTTTTGGCGTGGTACGTCTCACAGGACGTGCCGCACCAAATAATTATATCACGGACTTTGGGTGCTAGTTTGAACAACAGTCTTATCAGGGTGATAACGCGTCTGATGACTTTGGATACACAGGCCTAACAGTTGTTTTAAAACACATTTCCCGAGAGAGAATGCTCCCATGCTGTTGGGAGTGCGGGGAAGGGGAGAACCACAGCCATAAACATTTCTGTCGGAAATTTTCACATTCTGTCGAAAAATAATTGTTGAATTTGTATGTATCAAAAGCAAGCAGCTTCCGAGATTGAAATGTCAAACAATATATTGCTAAAGTTATTGACTAAAATCAGCAACTGGACAAGTCACAACTGAATCACCCGGAGGCTCTAGAATTGTTCTCAGAGCCTCAGACTTAAAACAATTTCTCGAGGGATGCCCAGATCCCCACCATCGGGAGAGGGAACCCCCTGCCATACACACTCGCGCCTCGGTGTTGGACACATCGAGTATGTCCTCGGCACACAAAAGTCCTCCCGTCCCCACTCCCTCCCATATGTCAGATGTTTAAATGCGGCTGGCTTCGGACCTGCGGGAGAGGGCCTCCAGCCCCCACTCACCTACCCCGGTGCCACATGCCTTAATGATGCCTACGGCATCACTTTTCGGGCAAAATCTTCCAGCCCTTCAATCCCCGTACGCCTATGATAAAATGACATTCCCCTCATAAAGTTGGGAAAAAAAATCAAAACTGTGGTTTAAAAGGCTTCATTTTCCTGAGTCTGATCGTTCACAATATTTTTTCTATCTCAAATGATGGAAGTGAACAATTATTCAAGCTGATTCATGGGGGAAATCGACAGAACACGGCTTTTTCTTACATATTTGCATCCTCCATCGCCCCATGTAACAACTTATTTATTTCGTTTAACGAAATAATATTTCGTTTAACGATTACACCGCATTGCTACGTTTTGCTTGAAAATTCTGCTTACTTAGCTGGTAACACGGTTACTTATTCTAGCAAAATATGAATTTGACTCATTAAAATTAATGACTTCACTTTATTGTGGAATAAACTTAGTGGTAATCACTTGAAGCACTCTCCAATCTATTTATGTTATGATCTCTCCGTTTTTCGCGATATGTGTATTACCAGCGTTTTTTTCGTGCTGTTCCGTATATCATAGCGTAGTTTATCGGTACAGAAAGAAAATGAAGCGGCAGAAAGTCCAGGGGTACCCCCCCCCCCCCAATACATAGCTTCTCGCTCCTCCTCTCCTCCCTCCTAAAAAATCTTCTAATTGCAGGCCCAATACCGATAGACTATAAATGGCCGACAAAAGTAGTAATGAAAAGCAGAGAACGACATTATAAGATGCGTACCGGTACAGGCCATAGAGACTTGGGGTGGGGGGGGGGGGGGGGGGGTGGGTGGTGGTGGTGGGGGTTCGAAGTCGGGGAAAATCCATTGTTTCTGGCAGTTTTCATAATTTTGAGGGGCAAGCTTCACTGACCTACATGTAGTGTCATACATTCGATCTATTGTCTTTAAATAAGGAATACCACCCTATATGACTAAACTTGGAACCAAAGTCCGTAATATAATTTTTTGGCGTGGTACGTCTCACAGGACGTGCTGCACCAAATAATTATATCACGGACTTTGTGTGATAGTTTGAACAACAGTCTTATCAGGGTGATAACGCGTCTGATGACTTTGGATACACAGGCCTAACAGTTGTTTTAAAACACATTTCCCGAGAGAGAATGCTCCCATGCTGTTGGGAGTGCGGGGAAGGGGAGAACCGCCGCCATAAACATTTCTGTCAGAATTTTTCACATTCTGTCGAAAAATAATTGTTGAATTTGTATTTATCGAAAGCAAGCAGCTTCCGAGTTTGAAATGTCAAACAATATATTGCTAAAGTTATTGACTGAAATCAGCAACTGGACAAGTCACAACTGAATCACCTGGAGGCTCTTGAATCGTTCTCAGAGCCTCAGGCATCAAACAATTTATCCAGGGAGGCCCCAATCCCCACCAACGGGACCCCCCCCCCTGCCATACACACTCGCACCTCGGTGTTGGTCACCTCGAATATGCCCCACAAAAGTCCTCCCGTTCCCACTCCCTCCCCTTTGTCGGATGTTTAAATGCGGCTGGCTTCGGACCTGCAGGTGAGGGCCTTTAACAACCAGTAGTGTAATAATCAACCAGTAGTGTAATATTAACCAGTAGTGTAATAACAATTAATCAGTAGTGTAATAATCAACCAGTAGTGTAATACAAATCAACCAGTAGTGTAATAACCTGTAGTGTAATAAGCTTAACCAGTAGTGTAATAAACATCCATGAAGATCAACAATTTTTCAACAAAATTTGAAAAATTTTTAGGGTGGCACAAATCATAGTTTCGGTACATCTTATCGATTTTTAATCATTTTATCGTACATTTAAAGGCGTTTTGCAGGTCAAACATCATTTCGTGGGTTCAATACGGTGAGGAAAGGTATTTTTATGATTTTTATGTGATGCGCGTATTTTCTGGTGTTTAATGTCACTTTCTGCATTTGTGGCTTTATGTACATTCAAAGTTGGCCAATTATTTATAGTAATGCTGTGCTTTTGAGAGACTGCTTACCCCAGGCATAAGTTGTCAAGTTCTATCATACCAGAAAACTTATGGGTGATAAAGTGTGGTATTCAAGGGCTAGAATTGTGTGATCTCCAGCGTTGTCTACAATTATAATATTTAATACGAAGGTCCCTCTCACATCCACCCATTTCAGTCGCTGTAACATTTTATGCGTGGCTTTTTCTGTCTAGTTGACCGTTTTGAATTCTAACATTCGTTTTTCTTCTAGGAGTGGTGCTCATCATATTCCTTGAGCATAGACACTCTGCCATATTTTACGAAAGTACGGTGGGGGTGGTGGTAGAGGTTGGGGGTGGGGGTGGTTTTCCTTAAAATCTGCGGTCAGTTATTTTTTCCATCTTGAAGGAGGTGGTCGGTAAGAGAGTAGAAAGTAACTAAGGCGAGGTGAATAGGGTGGGTGCTTTGGAGGTCCACTGCCATTTCCGCCTGTCATGTCAAGTGATTGTTCTCCATAACCAATGGTTGACAGCTATTTAGATCCTGTGATGATATACATTTAATGTAAAAAACTTGAACTCATTCAACATGTAGAAAATATTGTTTCAGCAGAATTCCCTGATGGGTTAACTCTGCTCCTATACTACATAAGAAGTGTGTCGTGTGGATAAATGACCCTCATTTGGGGAGAGAATGGGGGAGGCGCAAGGGGCGTCATAGTCACGTGGCCCAGGGACGCCATGTTGTGTTGTTACGGTAGCCCACGTGAGCGGCCATGTTGTGACGTCATTCCCATTGGGATATGTGAACTAATAGAATTAACACTTCTTTAAAAGCCAGTGAGATCGATGTTCCTTTTCACGGGTAAAAGTTAATGTCAACAATAAGTTACCCCCACCCCCCGTAAGGGTAGACGCGTAAAGCGGAAGATGGGGGTGTGAGAAACCTTTAGTGATCCGTCAGGGCCGTATTAAATATTATAATTGAAGACAACAGACAGGAGACACGTCCTTGAATATCATACTTCAGCACCTGGAAGTTACCTTGTCAGTTTATTCTGTTATCACGGAACCTGACAACTTATGCCTGGGGTAGGAAGTCTCGCAAAAGCACAACGTTGTCATAAATAATTGGCCAACTTTGAATTTAGATAAAGCCGCAAATACAGAAAGTGACATTAAACACCAGAAATATGTACATCACATAAAAATCATAAAAATACCTTTCCTCGCCATATTGAAACCACGAAATAATGTTTGACCTGCAAAACGCCTTTAAACGTACGATAAAATCATTAAAAATCGATAAGATGTACCCAAACTATGATTTGAGCCACCCCAAATTTTTTTCAAATTTAGATGAAAAATTGTTGGTTTTCATGGATGTTTATTACACTACTGGTTAAGGGGACGTCCAACCTAATTTTGGTCAAATTTCATGTAATTTTCTTTCAAGTCTAAAAAAGGCCCAAAATTAATAACCCCAATACATTATACACCAAAATGCTTGAAATGAAACATAGAACATGTGGTAACTGAAATTTGCCAAGGAACTGCTGCCATGTGTACATAGCACCACCTGAAAGTCTGCTATGGCATAAGTAAGAGAACAAACTTTTTACAATACAATACCTCAAAATAAAATAACAGCTGCATTCTATAAACATTGAAGTACATACTCGAAGAAATCTTTTCCTAATTCATGAAAGTAATAAAGATTGAGACCAAATGTTATAAGTGGAGTGCTCACTGATTGAAGGCAGATATTTTCTTTTGTTTATGTTTTGATTTGGGGAGTTCAACAAAGGTCAACTTGAAGGAGTCCACCAGAAGAAGTATGGAATGACAAAAGGGTGTCTCCCAATATAAGGATGTATGTGTCACTGTGGTGGTTTGGAAAGAAAGTATGATATTCTCCTATGTAGAATGCACTGCAAAGTCATACATAGTAGTTGAATAAATATATTTGCAAACCCCTTGCACTGTAACCCCTTTTATCCCATGCATCAATTTGATAGTGATTAAATTGTTAAATTTGTCTGATTTATCAATAAGTATAATAGCTTTGTTTACCCTTGAACACCAATACACTCATGATATCTGTTGGAGAAGAAATAAGGGTAACTGTAACCTGTCACTGCAATAAACCATCTAATGTACTTAAAAGTACATTGTTATCAAAATCAAATCAACCTTACATAACCATTATCGCATGCACTTTCCTTCCCCAAGGAGGCTTATTGGCATATTGAGATCAGAAGGGCACATCCAGAGGCTCTCACATATTTCTTTCAAGAACGCAGTACATAAAGCAATCCCCAAAAGGTGACAAGTGAGCTCCATTTGACACAAATAATTTCCCCCCGGGGGGGGGGGGGGGGGGCTCTTCCTTGTATGACTCTACCTCCGGCACTCAAGGCATATGCCTTTTTTCTCAAAGTTTAACTCTTTTTTCTTTTTGAAGATCCTGGCCACACATTTTCCAAACTCTATCAGACAGGTAACCCTCCAAATAAGTGTATCTGCAAAAATCATCTTTCATTGCAAAACATTCTTTTTAAGACTTTAAGTTCTGGACCTTTCATGCTTCTGACTTCAAACTATAACACTTAATTTATCGATTAATGGGTGAATAGAAAAGTCCTGCCATAATCAACATTTTGAGTTCCATAAGCCTTCATAACAGCTACGATAAAAGTGCCAAACATCAGATTGGTGGCTTTATACAGAATATTCATTAGGTTGTTGCTTGGTAAGAAATAGGAACAAAATCTTCACCAGAAATATTTTGTAGCAATACATTTGAGGGTATCAGCAGGCACATTCCAACAAATTGTAACAAATCAACTAGTTATAAACAAAATTTTCTAACTCAAAAGAGTGAAAAAGTACCACAACTCTGAAAAAATGTGGGAAGAAACACATGCTACAGCAGCTACACAGGCATTGTTTCCACATGATGTTCTATCACAACACCAAATATCCTTCAAATTGGAGTAGGAGTGGTTGAGATACAAGGGAGAAAGTTGGTACATGTAATGATGAATGGGTAAGACTAAGAGGACAGAGGTCACCACTGCACGGCCCTAGATGCACCTTTGATTTTACAACTTCTAGGCCTGGGGCATAATAATCGCAACACACCCACCTTATCAATTCATAATTTCAGTAAAATAGGAGGAATTATCAATTTTAATTAATTTATAGATGATGGGAAAAGTTGGCTTCTTTTGCCTTCTCGTACTATTAATTACCACAAACAATATCAGTTTGATGCAGACAAACGAAACTGAACGCATGTGGTCTGGTTAGAAAGTATCTCGACATGGATAATGAAGAAATTGCGAATATTTCGTGTACTTCATTTGTTTAAAAGCCAATTGCAGCTAATTTTGACCGTGGATTCGATAATTCGTTTCGATTTTGACCACACGGTCACGCTGACAGCGGTTATGTTTATTGTGATATGCAAATTGGGAGACAGTTTCCGGTGAAGGAGATTTGTCACATTTGTCAGTGTAAAACGATGGCAAAAGACAGTGATCGACGCTTGTGTTAGTATGGTTGGTTGCAAGAAAAAACTAAATTCTCAGCATCGTCCAAACGCACCTTATTTAAAAGCGCGAATGCATCATTTTCAACCCATCTTGAATCGGTCCTTTGCCGACATCAACAGAGTCCGTGGCGAAGATCCATGGTAACTGTGAAGTAACTAACTTCACAACATCGGGGGAAATCAACACGCTAAAAATAGTTCCAGGTCACTTGGAATATACTTCGCGAAAAAGTGATTTCTGAAGCATTCTGCTTACTTTGTTATGAATATTACCTTATTTTATGTGTATCGTCCCGATTTGATACACTCGATTATTTTGTTTTACAAGTGGTTCGTGTTGTCTAACTAGTGCGCAATAATTCAGATCTTTTGTCAAAAAAAAAAGTTCAGAGGCCTGTAAACACGAGAGGGAATTTCGAACCATATTTTGCAGTTATGACATTAACAGCTCAAGTATTTGCTGTCACCTATTTGCAAACCCGCTCATACATTGTCTCGAAGAAATAAAGGGCGTGATCACGTCCTTGCATTCTTACGATTGCCCAAATTGAGTATTTCTGCAAGAACCACATCGTAATCACATGACCGGAATAAACATCATTGAAACATGGCCACATCCGGAACATCCAAAATTTGTGTTGGTGTTATTACATTCAAACATCAAAACCTACCAGAGTGTGTGTCAAAAAAAATGCTTTCTCCGAGTCTGTAGGATGTTATCATTATATTGAGGACAAGGCTTTCGAATTACCGATTATTGTGTGGTTTTACCGGTTCGTTACTTATGCCATTGGCAAATTAATCTTCTTCAAAATCATAAAATTCACTTTTTTCCTGAAAAAAATTATATGTACCTTTTCTATGCACTTTACTCATTATTTTGATATATATTTTGCCTTTCCTTACTTCTCTTATCTGTTTCTGAGGCATTGAGAAAAATGTAAAAAAACTGACCAAAGTTAGGTTGGACGACCCCTTAAGTTTATTACACTACTGATTATTACACTACTGGTTGATTTGTATTACACTACTGGTTGATTATTACACTACTGGTTATTTTTTATTACACGACTGGTTAATATTACACTACTGGTTGATTATTACACTACTGATTGTTTCATCGCCCCAGCCCCCACTCACTTACCCCGGTTCCACGCCCGCAGCATCACTTTTCGGGCAAAATCTTCAAGTCCAGTCTAAAAAAATCCCCGTATGCCTATTATAAAATGACTTTCCCCTATAAAGTTGGGGAAAAATTCGAAACTGTTGTTTAAAAGGCGTCATTTTCCTAAGTCTGATGGTTCACAATAATTTTTCTATCTCAAATAATGGAAGTGAACAATTATTCATGCTGATTCATGGGAAAAATCGACAGATCACGGCATTTTCTGACATGTTTGCATCCTCTATCGCCCCATGTAACAACTTATTTATTTCGTTTAACGAAATAACATTTCGTTTAACGAAATAATTATTTTGTTTAACGAAATAAATATTTCGTTTTAACGAAATTAGTATCTGTAGCGGTTAGCAGGGCTAGATTACACCGCCTCGCTACTTTTTGATTCCAAATTCTGCTTACTTAACTAGTAATTACGTATTCTAGAAAAATATGAACTTTACTCATTAAAATAAATGACTTCACTTTACTGTTGAATAAATTTATTCGTATTCACTTGAAACACTCGCCAATCAATTAAAATTATGATCTTTCTGTTTTTAACGATATGTGTATGCAGGAATATTCCCAGTGTTTTTTTTGGTGCTATTCCGTATATCATAGAGTGGTTTGTCGGTACAGAAAAAAATGAAGTGGTGGAATATCCATGCGTGCCTCCCCCCCCCCCCCCCTTCGTGGCTTGTCGTTCCTCCCCTCCTAAAAACATTCTGATTGCAGTTCCGATACCGATAGACTATAAGTGTCCAACAAATGTAGAAATATAAAACAGATAACGACATTATAAGAGGCATAGGGGTACGGCCATGGGGGCCCGGGGGTGGGAGGGGGTGGGGGTGGGCTGCGATGTCGGGGAAAATCAAATTTATTCTGGCAGTTTTCATAATATTTTGAGCGAAGCTTCATTGACCTTCCTGTAGTGTCAAACACCCAGTCCATTGTTTTCATATAAGGGGTACCGCCCTATAAGACCAAACTTGGAACCAGAGTCCGTAATGTAATTTTTTGGCGTGGTACGTCTCAAACGACGTGCCACATCAAATAATTATATTATGGACTTAGGGTGCTAGTTTGGACTACAGTCTTATCAGAGTGAAAACGCGTCTGATGACTTTCGATACACATACGTAACAGTTAATTTTAAAACATTTCCCGGAAGAGCATGTCCTCATGCTGTTTGGGGTGCAGGAGAGGGGAGGAGGTTAACGAACCGCCTCCGCCTATAAACATTTCTGTTGGAAATTTTCACATTCACATTCTGTCGGAAAATGATTGCTGAATTTGCATGAATCGAAAGCAGACAGCTTAAGATTTTGAGATGTCAAACATTATATTGTTTACATTATTCACTAAACTCAGCAGCTGGACAGTCACAATTGAGGCACTCGGAGGCTGTAGAATTGTTCTCAGAGCCTCAGATTTAAAACAATTTCACTGGGGAGGATCCCAATCCCCACCAACGGGAGGGTGACACCCCTACCATACACTCCCCCACCTCTGTGTTGGACACATCGGGTTTGCTCTTCGGCACACAAAAGTCCGCCCGCCCCCACCCACTCCCCTGTGGTGGATTTTTAAATATAGTACTCTCCCACATCGGACCCACGTGCATCAATGATGCCGGAAAATATCTTCCAGCCCCTACTGAAAAAATGCCCATACGACTATGATAAAATGACGTTCCCCCATAAAGTTTGGGAAAAAATGCAAAACGTTTGTTTAAAAAGCCTAATTTTCCTGAGTCTGCCTGTTCACAATAATTTTTCTATCTCAAATAATGGAAGTGAAAAATTGTTCATGGGGAAAAATCGACGAAACATCGCATTTTCTGACATGTTTGCATCCTCCATCACCCCCAGGTACTAACTTATTTATATCGTTTTTATGAAATGATTATTTCGTTTTAACTGAGTACAATTGCAGCTCACCAAGGGTATTTTCTGTACACTATAAAACTGGTTTTAGCGCTCCCGCCGCTCCGAAAGCTTCCCTGCCTCCGCCGTCCCTACCTTCGCCGTCCTCCGCCGTCCCTACCTCCGCCGTCCCTACCAATACCGTGGACTCAGTGCAACACTGAATTAAAAAGATTCACAACTTCACGACGATTGGAAGGAATTTTGATTCGATGATATTTAATACAATAGGTGGGGGGGGGGGGGGGGGGGATAGCTGAGTGGTAACGGCTTGGACTTTAAACCTAAAGGTCCACGGTTCGATTCCCACCAGAGATTACTGCGTTGTGTCCTTGGGCAAGGCACTTCATCCCGTTTGCCCACGTGGGTGCACGGTGGCGCCGAGTACTTGGATGGCGCACTTGTTTTCAACCGATGCTAACTCTGCTTGTATGGAGTTAGTACGTTGGGGAGTCGAGCAGTTGCTGGCAGTTTCTCGATGGTTCTCTCCGGGTACTTCGGCTTCCCCCACCCGTAAAACTGTCCGAAACGAGGTGACCCTGGCTGCCGAAAGTGTCGTTAAAACCCCAATAAATAAATAAATAAATAAATAAATAAATAAATAAATAAATAAATAAATAAATAAATAAATAAATAAATACACTACTCCCTGAGTCAGCCGAGAAATGTTGGCGCGCCTTTCGAAATATGTGTCTCTGCAACTACCACTTTCTACCAATCTGTCTGCCGCCAATACTTTCGAAGGCAGGCAAATCGAGTTTTAACCACACCCGCCCGATAACCCGTGAGTCATCGCCGTGATACTTCTGGTAAAAAACCCCTACCGACGTTTGACCATGATTGTCACAGGTTGTTATAAAAACGACCTGCCAGAAAACACAAAAGGGGCCGATGACGGAAGCGCCCGAGAAAGGAGATATTGAGTTTATTCTTCCATACTCATATCGCGAAAACTGGAAAGATTGTAACGTCAATTGATGTACGAGTGTTTCAAGAGAAGATGACTTAATTTATTGCACAATAAAGAGAAGTCATTCATTTTAATGACTAAAATTCATATTTTGTTGGCATACGCAACTTTGTTACTACGTTAAGAAAGCAGCATTTGCAATCAAAAATTAGCGAGGCGCTCTAAACTGAACCTGCAAAACACAAACGGCTACAGATATTTATTTCGTCAAAACCAAATAATTATTTCGTTATTTCGAAATATTATTTCGTTAAAACGAAATATTAATTCGTTATTTCGAAATAATATTTCGTTAAAACGAAATAATATTTCGTTATAACGAAATAATATTTGGTTGAAAAGAAATATCATTTCGTTAAAATGAAATAAAATAAAATTGAAAACTGTTACCTATCGGGCTCAATAGATTTTTGTGAATTGCAATCGTTTTTGACACAACTACGGAAGCCCTGGAGGGACATCTTTTGTTACTAGTTATTACTTACTTGTTATTACAAATAACAAATAAGTAATAACAAGTAAGTAATAACAAATAAGTAATAAAAATTACAGCCTACCCATAGTAGGGAGGGTGATTGGACACTTATTCCTTATTACAAATAGCAAATAACAAATAAGTAATAACAAATAAGTATTAACAAGTAAGTAATAACAAATAAGTATTAACAAGTAAGTAATAACAAATAAGTAATAACAAGTAAGTAATAACAAATAAGTAATAACAAATAACAAATAACAAATAAGTAATAACAAATAACAATTAAGTAATAACAATTAAGTAATAACAAATAACAATTAAGTAATAACAATTAAGTAATAACAAATAACAAATAAGTAATAACAAATAACAAATAAGTAATAACAAATAAGAAATAACAAATAAGTAATAACAAATAAGAAATAACAAATAAGTAATAACAAATAACAAATAAGTAATAACAAATAAGAAATAACAAATAAGTAATAACAAATAACAAATAAGTAATAACAAATAACAAATAAGTAATAACAAATAACAAATAAGTAATAACAAATAAGTAATAACAAATAAGTAATAACAAGTAAGTAATAACAAATAAGTAATAACAAATAAGTAATGATATTACTTATTTGTTATTACTTATTTGTCATTTGTTATTACTTATTTGTTATTACTTACTTGTTATTTGTTATTACTTATTTGCTGCTTACTTGTTAATTGTTATTTGTTATTACTTATTTGTTATTACTTATTTGTTATATTACTTATTTGTTATTACTTATTTGTTATTACTTAATTGTTATTTGTTATTACTTATTTGTTATTTGTTATTTGTTATTACTTACTTGTTACTACTTATTTGTTATTTGTTATTACTTATTTGTTATTACTTACTTGTTATTTGTTATTACTTATTTGTTATTACTTACTTATTATTTGTTATTACTTATTTGTTATTACTTATTTGTTATTTTTTATTACTAACTTGTCATTTGTTATTTTGTAATAACATGTAAGTAAGAACTAGTAACAAAAAATGTCCCTCCAGGGCTTCCGTACAAAACAGAAAATTTAAGTTCTGAAGCAGGAGAAATTCTCCTCAGTAATCACATCATGGGAGAAAACTCGACCACATTTTCATCAAACATTCAATTCGAAAGAGAAGAGGACCATTGTTTCCATGGCATATTTTGTACATTTCCCAAATGATAAAACTACAATGTGACTTTTCCAGATATTGATTGGTTGATATAAACGTTTACTATTGATACACAATAATACATATAAAAAAAACATGAAAAAATCGCATTGTTTACACCAAATGACAAGAGATACTGACTTCAGAAAACTTTTGAATTTTCAGTCCAGTTTCGGCAATGACACAACGCCTGGTGAAATTGCTGCTTGATACAGGCGATATTTCTAATTTCACGATATATATTATCTATTAAAAAATGGTGAGATCATGTGATTATTATCACTTACTCCAGTAACCTTAACTGAAAGGAGCTTATTTTCATATTTTAGGCATTTAAGATGTTGGATGCAGAAGACAAAGGTTACCTTACAATAACTGACATTCAGCAATGCATGGAAGAATTAAAGCTAGGAGCATCAAACAAAATGCTGAACGAGATGATCCATGAAGCTGACCAAACGGGCGATGGAAAAATAACACTGCGAGAATTCGTCGATATCATGCTACAGACAAATACTTTCAAACAAGTCTAACAACATGGTGCAGTTGTCGTGGCGATGGAAACTACCCCTCCCCCCTCTCTCTCTCTCTCTAAAGATTTACAATACAAAATGTTTCACAGAACTTGACAAAAGTCAAGTGCTGAGTAAACCTCTTTACATTGTACAATATTGGAAACTAATTATAAAATCCCAGTTCTTTTAATCCTTTGGTTTATACAATATTTATTTCCGAAGATATTACAAAAGCAGAAGAATTGCGCAAGTCAAAATTGATCTGGTCCGACAATAAGATGAAAGTCATATGAATGAACACAAAAAGAGACAAACACTTTCAGACAAGTGTTACAACATGAGGTAGTTTTCGTGGTGATGGGGGAGCCAACTACTCTCTCTCTCTCTCTCTGTCTCTCTCTCTCTCTCTCTCTCTCTCTCTCTCTCTCTCTCTCTCTCTCTCGAGAGAGAGAGAGAGAGAGAGAGAGAGAGAGAGAGAGAATTGCCTATGCCCTCGAGATGTAGAACTCGACGCAGTTTGAATAATAATATTGCTCCAAAAAAGTAGCGTAGCATCGAAAGCGCAACAGCAATATCTGACAATATCTACACACAAAAACCGGTTTTCAAATTTTATAACAAAACATTTCCATTTCTGCCTCAAAAACACGGCTTATTCCTCTCATTGGAACGAGCTCCAAGATCTCGTTCCAATGAGTGGCCATAAAGTACGTTTGTGTGTGTGAAAATATCTTTTCAAGGAAATACTATTACTGATAAAGTGTTTCTGGCTGTGTTTGACGTGCATATATTCTATTCAAAAAAGTGAGGGATATTTGATAAAAGTGAGATATATGAAGAAATAGTTTTATATTTTTATCAAAAGGGCAGTTGAGGCATTGCACTGTGGCATCTGGTGAATGCTTTCAGCGATAGTTGGGTGTCTGACAAGCACACATTCCACGCACTGAGCTGTAGAAGACATGGACGGTCAGTCAGAGAATTTACCACATTCTGTATAAGACCTCAATACCTTGTATATCCTCCTCGGTTCGCGAGGCCAACGCTGATACGACCTGGCATACTCCTCACCAAACGTCCAATATCAGCTTGACGGATGTTATTCTATTGTTCCTGCAGTTCAGCGGCGAGTTCCTGGACATTGGCAGGGGGCTGTTGGCGTTGTCGCAGGCGCCTGCCAAGCATATCCCAGACGTGCTCGATTGGTGAATGGTCTGGACTTAGTGCTGGCCAAGGCAGTGTAGTGATGTTCTGCTCCTGGAGGAACTCTGTAGCGACACGTGCCATGTGTGCTCTTTCGTTGTCAGCTTGTAAAATGAATCGACAACCGTGACGTCGCGCAAAAGGCACCACATGAGCTGCTAACATGTTGTCACGGTAGTACTGCCCTGTGACACGCCCTTGGATGACATGTAATGCTGTTCTGCTTGTCATGGTTATGCCTTCCCACACCAAAACCGATCCATCACCAGAACGATCGTGCTGCCTAGCGGCTACGTCATGGTATCGTTCGTCCGCCGCCGCCACACTCTGTTTCGCCTGTCGTGGAAGTCGAAAGTGAATCTCGATTCATCAATTGTCCCAGCGCTGTCGTGCTCCACACCAATTACACCCTGCTGTGATGTGACATTCAGTCAAACGTGGAATTATTCGAGGTCGTCGAGCGTACAAATTCCAGCTGTGTAGAGGATGTAGGGTAGTTTGACCACTGACTCACACATCTGTCGCTCGGTGCAGCTGCTGTCCAATTTCCGAGGCACTTTGATGGCGGTTACGTAATGCTGTGGTTCGGATGAAACGATCCTGGTTAGCAGTTGTCGCCCTTGGACTACCTGACTGACATCTGTCATCAACATTGCCTGTCTGACGGTAGCGTGACCACAACCTGCTAATCACCGATTTAGTAACGCGGAGAATTTGAGCCACTGCAGTCTGTCTGTTGCCAGCTTCCAACATGCCAACGGCACGTAAAAGTTCTTCAAGTGTCAGTCTTCGTATACCTCAAAAGTTACGTTTCGACCAGAAACTATAGATGAACCATATATACCAAGAACAGAATGATTAGACCTCAGAAAGAGCCCGTCCAGTACAAATGCAAATTTGAAAACGTACCCCAGACATTAATTTAACGTGGCGCTCGCACGCGCTCGTGCGAAAAACCTGCACGAAGTTTTCGTGGTCCGGTGACATTCATGATCCACACTAAATTTGGTAACATATTGATGTGTCCAATCACGCGTATCCAATACCATTTTCCGAAAATATCAACATCAGTTTGGATATCCCCTACTTTTTTGAATAGTATATAATAGTTGTGTGCAATGGGCTTCAAATTAGTTTCATCTCAAATATGTTTGCCTTGTTACAATTTATGCCTATAGGTAGAGCTGTAGGTTTTTAAATTTCTTGTTCGGTTTCGGTTTGGGTTTTTCAGGTGGAGTAAAACCTCGGTTCGGTTCGGTTTTTGGTTTATTCACGAGGCCAAATACAATTCAATAAAACTCATTCTGATGTCCGGAGTCATAAGTGAATGGCAGTGAAATTGAGTGAAAATCAATGAATGCCCGAAATAAGCTATAATACATGAAGAATCAGGAAGGCCAATATAATAATTACCTAAATATACAGAACTTTTATTGTGCTTGGCCATTTTTCGAGGTCTGACACCTATACGCACCTTGAGGAAAGCTGAAACACAACTAAACTGAAATGTCGGAAATTCACAGAATGTAGCCTTCCCAGAGTAGTGAGAGTACCCAGACACTGCCATTGGCAGTGTCTGGGTACTCTCGCTACCCTGGGATGGTTACATTCTGTGAATTTCTGCAGCAAGAGAGTATTTAATAAAAAACGAAAAACCTTAGATTACGGGCTGTCGACGGTTTCGGTTTCAGTTTTAAAAAAAAATAAAAACCTCGGTTCGGTTTCGGTTAACCCTTTACCTAACGTGAAAAGCAGACGACACTTGCAAAAATAATTCTTGAATAACTAATTTTTTTCATTTTTTGTCTCAAAAACATAGGTTATGACCCCTCGTTGGAACGAGCTCGTCGAGCTCGTTCCAACGAGGGGTCATAACCTATGTTTTTGAGACAAAAAATGAAAAAAATAATGAAAATTAATTGGCGATTTTTGAGAATAGCGCTGGCCGGTTTTGGCCGTTACGTTGGGTAAAGGGTTAACCTACAGCTCTATAGGCACTCTCCCATAAACTGTAACGAAGCAAATCCCCATAAATTGAATACTTTTACTTCAAAGATAATATGAAGAGCATTGAAAGATCATGAAGCCTTTGAATTGCAGTACCTACAGTTTGTTTTTAGAGGAATGTTTTATTTTTCAAATAAAAAATGAATTTATTTGTATAAATATGCACGTTCTATATGTCTGTGTGTGAATAGACAGCCGGAATCCTCTCCGTGTTTGCTCACTTTCTGCGAAAGAAAAAAAATTAAAAACAAAACCCGCCCTCTCTCACCGATTTGAAATAATATTATTATTTTGTGTGGCCTAAGCCAATTACCTAAATATATTTTTCAAGGACTTTCCATGATTTGTTCAAAGAAAATCAGATTTTCAAAAGTGTGCAAGGAAAAGCCAGATTGACAACGAATAAGAGCAACAAATTATGCACAAATATCTCTTCGCAAACAGCAGAGAGAGAGAGAGAGAGAGAGAGAGAGAGAGAGAGAGAGAGAGAGAGAGAGAGAGAGGACGGTCGGGTGGATGGCCAAACAGACAGACACATACTAGGGCATTGTAAAGTAACTGCATCAAAACTCATATCACGATTGTCCAAGCTCCCGTTTAATTCTAAGCTCTTATTCGACATTCACATTTCATTTATTTCGCATACGTAACATCTGCAGTTTTTAATGATGCTTGCCTTGATATCGAATGGACAAACATCAAACTTTCTTCTTGCTGTTGAACTCGACTTTTTGAAAACGTGTATACAGGAATGTATTAATTAAAGATTAAGGTGGGCCGAAAACAGGCTGATTATCCTTTTTCTGGCAGTCCTTTTATTTAGGACACCTTTGTCTCATATTTTTAAAACAAGAGAAGGAGAAAGTGATACTGATATGAATTCAGTGTCAATTGAAGATTGAGATGGTAATTATAGAACTCTGTAGCTTTTTAACATTTTCTGTTAACCCTTTACCTAACGTAACGGCCAAAAGGGGACAGCGCTATTCTCAAAAATCGCCAATTAATTTTCATTATTGTTCCAACGAGGGGTCATAACCTATGTTTTTGAGACAAAAAATGAAAAAAAATGAGTTATTCAAGAATTATTTTTGCAAGTGTCGTCTGTTTTTCAGGTTATGTAAAGGATTAATTACTTCAATATGCTGTGGTGTTATACAATGTTGGACAGAATCCAGTTTGAACTTTTCAACAATGTGTTACATCACGTCGATTCATTACCATGGTTGTAAAACATTTTAAACTTTGACATCGTTTTAAAGAAGATTATTTTCTTGACGGGTTAATAAATGAATGCCAAAGGCGATTCGAGTTTGCGTATTTATTTACTTCTTATTTATTTGGGTTTGATGACAATTTCATTCGCCAGATACCCCGGTTCCTTCATTAGCATCTGCCCTGTAAGGAACCGCTTCTCGGTGATTCTCTCCGGAAACTCCTGCTTCCTCCTCTGAAAAACCGTCTGACACGATGTGGCAAAGCCAGAAAATAAGCAGACAGTCATCTGAAAAATGAGTTCCCCAGAGGGTGAATTTTGTGATGCTACCCTGCACATCAGGGTAGCATCACCAAATTTACCCTCTGTGAACCTCACGCTGACTCAAGGTCTCAAACCAAAACAGAAAGAGGTATCCAGAGGATAAACTCTCTGGGGACCTCATTCTTCAAATGTCAAATTGCTTATTTTCAGGCTTGGATGTGGCCCTGATTGTTGAAAGTGTCGTTAAACCACAACTAAACAAACCAAGTACATGAAGCCGATGAAGTGGACCAGGGTCGAACCTACGACTTTTCGACCTGAACTACAATTCGCTAGTCACTGCTCCCCTGAGTAAGCATATTTGCACTTCGATATCTGGTGATGAAGGTGAACGAAAGAATCGATCGCCCCATTTCTTTGCAGACAAACTATAGTGGAACAAAACGATCGTTAGCTTATTTTGCATGTTAATTTTTCCCAAGCCCAATGTATCGCAGAACTAAATATTGAAATTAGAGTGAACCGCCTTAAAATGTTGCACTCGGAAATGATGCAATCTCTAAAAATAAACAGCCTTGGGAAAATCCATTGTTTCAATAAACGTTTGAAACATTCTATTGACATCTTGCATTATTGTTGAATATTTCTGATAAAAAAAGAGGGTGATTTGATGACTTTTGGACCTAAAAAATACAATTTACTTTTTGTGTGTTTTTGTAGGGAATTCCCTGAAAAATATGTGCACGTGACCGGTACTTCCCTCTGTGTCAGTTTTTCTCTCTTATTTGTTGCATGACCCCCTTTTTTCAGATCAGAAAAAGTTGTTTGAAGGGCTATACTTGACAGAGATATTTGAATGCCAAACTTAAAGTGATGCGATCATATTTTTTTCCGCCTGAACGTTATAATGGTCGCCTATGGGAAAATATTTAGTTCTGTGATACCATAAGGGTGAAAATCTAAATATCGCACCTTGAGTTGAACAAGGCGCCTTCTGCAATTTTGAAGCATTGCTGATTGGGCCTTGTTTCACTAAAGGGACAATATATTATTATTTTTTATATGACTAGCCTTTCACGAAATACATTGAGGAACTCGGCCTTTAAATCGTTAATCCACGTTCCTCTATCATGCGTGTCGGTGCTTCTATTCAACACTGATCCAGTTAATATCACGATCATGCTTTGTAATACGGTTCTAATTTTCTGCCTTTGACAAATGCCCCGCTGTTGTTGCATCATGTATAACAAAATAAGTTTTTCTCTGACCCACTGAACGAGTTTTGATGTTGGCATCATATATCACGTACGAAAGAAATTCCAAGAAACAACATGCCAGACTGGTCGGCTTCCTTGATAATACAAACCCGATTCCATTGACTCAGCGTAATGAAAACCGTCCTAACCCTCTCAATCCTTTGTTATTGTTTGGTATTGCAGTGTTCGAAGTTTGTCTACTGCAAACGGGAGTATTAATTTCTGCGCAGTGTTGCGTTCAGAAATAATTCAATGCAATGGCCCGTGCATGACTGTAGTTTTGAATTATAATTGACTTTCGATTTGTTGTTAATTGTGTCGTGTGGTCTGCTTTTCGCATGTCAAATATTCTCTTTTTACTTCTGATAAACTTGGAAATCCAGTAACTTTACAATGCTCATTTGTTCAATAAAGAACACATTTGAATACTGGGGTGGCAGTAGTAGGCGAGGGTCTAGACGACCCTGTTTTGGGGGACCCCGGCTGGGGGACCCCGGAAGTGACGTCATACCGCAATGTATTATGGGAATCACGTGGTTGTCATGGTAACCCATGTGGGCGGCCATGTTGTGACGTCATTGTCATGGTGATGGGTGATGTGAGTACGCATGCGCAGCTCGTGTTGTTAGGGTGATACGTGTTTCCGTCGTCCATTTTGTATGAAGTGGGGCGCCATCTTTGTTTCTATGGTGGCACGTGGTTGCTATGTGACCCAAAAGCTTCTTATAGGGCTAAGAGGTTTGTAACGGGTATGTTCGATTGACTGGGAGTATTTTCTGGAACGACTTTCCTTGATAATTACCCAAATGAGCCCGAGAATGGGCGTAAATCACCGGAAACGACTTTATTTGATATGGATTCCCCGCAGAATCCTGCTTTTAACTGAAATAGATTTGTTTAGAGTAGCACGTAGTGCTATAGATTTTTTAAAAGGTCGTGTTCGATTGAATGGGAGTATTTTTGGAAGGACTTCCGAAGATAATTACCCAAATAAACCCGAGAAGTTGTACTATTTCGAATTTTTTCAGAATTCTCCGCTTCTATCTATCTATGTAATAGTTTCCGTCTATCTGACCATGTTCCTTTGTCCTGGAGTATACTCCAGTAGTGTAGAAGAGCCTATCAGTTTGAACAGCTTTGCTTATTATTACTATATTTAGCTATCCTAGTCTATTCTTGTTAGTTCTGACCATATTTCGTGTACTCTTATTGTTTCATTTATCTTGATCATTTATATAAATTATGACTAACCAATCAGATTGCTTGATTTCCCATAACCTGTCCTTAATCGTATATAGTTATCTCCCCTTATTACAACAAAGCTGTATCCGATTCTCATCACCTGGACCATATCCACAGGCACCCCTTTTTGCAAAACACCTGGAACTACTTTTTGTCATATGTGCTTATGTGAAAAGGCACAATGTGCCCTAGCACAAACATGCACATACTGGCACATTTTACATGTGCTATTTGCACATACTGGCACATTTTACATGTGCTATTTGCACATTGTGTGCAAGTGCACAATGTGCGCACAAAACATGCAGCACATAGGCACATACGGGTATTTGAGGATACCTATGACCTGGTGTTGTATTATTTGAGGATACCTACTAGAGAATCCCTTTTTTGTCATATGTGCTTATGTGAAAAAGCACAATGTGCCCTAGCACAAACATGCACATACTGGCACATTTTACATGTGCTATTTGCACATACTGGCACATTTTACATGTGCTATTTGCACATACTGGCACATTTTACATGTGCTATTTGCACATTGTGGGCAAGTGCACAATGTGCGCACAAAACAAGCAGCACATGCGCACATACGAGTACTTGAGGACTAATGGGGACCAGGATTTGGAGACCAAGACTTGATGGACCAGTGTTTGGAGGGCCAGTTGGGGGACTAGTTAACAAATAACAAAAGAATACATGATATCCAATTCATTTTATTTCACTATTCTCAGTTGCATTTTACATACTAGCACATGACAGTTTAAAATGTACAAAGTCAATCCTCCAGGAAACACTGAAAGAATCACTTGAAAAAGTACAAAAGACGTGCACATCATCCAGCTCTCATTCGATCCCCGGCATTCAATGAGTAAAGACATGACTATTCACTGCTGTAGTTTTTGTGGGAAGCAATTTTCCAGAAGCTTCACACGCAAAAGACACGAAGATGGTTATTGCCTCGAGAGACACGAAAGGAATGAAGAATTCAAAAACGCAGGGATTGAGAGACTGAAAAGAAACCAAGATATCCTGCGATATCTTGCCCACGCTGACAGAGATGAAGTGAAAACTACGATGCGGACGGCCAGTAATGACTTGATTCGATGTATATGTGATTGCGCCGTCAACCTTTTGGACTATAATGTGCCAATGACTAAATCTGAGAGAGCTTTTCTCATTCCACACAAGTACGAAATAAGGAAAATAGCCAAAAGATTACCTGGACAGAAAGCAAGACGAATCATACAGAACGGTGGATTTTTAGGAAAGTTGCTTCAACCAGTAGTCCGTGGGCTATCAACAATCCTCGCAAACGTTCTATAAAAGGGACGCGCACATGACAATGTGCTCATTTGTGCCCTGGTCGCCGTAGAGTGAAGACACAATGCAATACTGTCGCGCTTCTTCCGAACGTGACCCTCCATCAGCAGATGATTCCAGTGAGGAGTCAGAAGATTCAGAAAGCGAAGAAGGAGATACAGAATCTGAAGAAGAATTAATGGAGGTTGACGATTCCACTGATCCGATGGCGTGTATCGTTAGAGGTGCTTATGATGAGTACCAGGAGGATTTCGAGAAACTCCTTAGTTGTTACATAAAAGATGGAATGGATAAAGATGAAGCGGCCGAAGAAGCAGCTGCATGTCTCAGAAGTAGAGTTAGAGAAGCAGTCGGCGCGGGATATCTTGACACACTCGTGTTTATGAAATATTTTCGACGAGATCCCATTTATAAAAAAATCCAGGAAACAGCAAAACAGCTAAGAGAGAATGAAGACTACGACCTTGTTGAATCCCAGAAATATGCTCTGGAAAAGAGAAAGTTTTTGTTCGATCCCATTTTGGATCAATACACATTTGGAATGGAAACAGAATCTGATGACGAGTCGTAAGAAGGAGAGTATATAAGGGAGTGTTTTCCAAGACTTAAATACTACACTTTTGACTTACCATGGGTGAATTTTGCAGTAAAAAATGTACCGACAGGTAGCGCTCGTGTGACAAAACATATATAAGAGAGTCGATACCGAAAGAAAAATCATTTGTGTTCCAGCCATCGAAGAGTGAAGATGTCTGACAAATTGTGCGCAGTCATATTCAGATATAACAATGACATTCAAATACAAGTTTTCAAGACTTCTGCTGGAATAAAATTCACATCTAAGGATGTAGAATTGTTGCATAAAACAGGGGAAAGGGTTAAACGGAAGACGCTTGAATCAGATGAAGCTGTAGTTGCAACAAAGAGACCAAGACGTAACCAACTAGTCAGTAACGAAAATTCAGCTAAGCAGGCTGACCAGCCAACGAACCAAATTACAAAGCCCACCAAACCGTGCGAAGGTCATGCTACACGAGATGACAAAGGCTTATGTGCCGGGCAGCTTTCAGACAAAACAAAGAGTGCAACTTCAACTCAAACATTGAACCAAACGAAGACTGAAATTCTGAATCAAGATCAAATGGGTAGTGGAGCTCACGAGATGGGTCATGTCGCACCCAACGAAGTCGAATTGCCGGTGTCAAAGGCCAAGCAGCCTGCTAGTAAACATCGAACAAATAAAACTGGAGAGCACACTCGGAAAGAACCTCATTTGGCAGCCAAAGAAAACAGCACAGTTAAAGAGGTTTCAAAACCACCTAAAACTAAGACACCGCCATTTAGCAGATGGTTATCCACCATTTCGGGAAGAAAGGATCGAAAATCAACGAACTACACACCATTAAAAGATGCCTTTGGCGATAACGATTTCCTGGAGGATTGACTTTGTACATTTTAAACTGTCATGTGCTAGTATGTAAAATGCAACTGAGAATAGTGAAATAAAATGAATTGGATATCATGTATTCTTTTGTTATTTGTTAACTAGTCCCCCAACTGGCCCTCCAAACACTGGTCCATCAAGTCTTGGTCTCCAAATCCTGGTCCCCATTAGTCCACAAATACTCGTATGTGCGCATGTGCTGCATGTTTTGTGCGCACATTGTGCTCTTGCACACAATGTGCAAATAGCACATGTAAAATGTGCCAGTATGTGCAAATAGCACATGTAAAATGTGCCAGTATGTGCAAATAGCACATGTAAAATGTGCCTGTATGTGCATGTTTGTGCTAGGGCACATTGTGCATTTTCACATAAGCACATATGACAAAAAAGGGATTCTCTAGTAGGTATCCTCAAATAATACAACACCAGGTCATAGGTATCCTCAAATACCCGTATGTGCCTATGTGCTGCATGTTTTGTGCGCACATTGTGCACTTGCACACAATGTGCAAATAGCACATGTAAAATGTGCCAGTATGTGCAAATAGCACATGTAAAATGTGCCAGTATGTGCATGTTTGTGCTAGGGCACATTGTGCCTTTTCACATAAGCACATATGACAAAAAGTAGTTCCAGGTGTTTTGCAAAAAAGGGGTGCCTGGGGATATGGTCCAGGTGATGAGAATCGGATACAGCTTTGTTGTAATAAGGGGAGATAACTCTATACGATTAAGGACAGGTTATGGGAAATCAAGCAATCTGATTGGTTAGTCATAATTTATATAAATGATCAAGATAAATGAAACAATAAGAGTACACGAAATATGGTCAGAACTAACAAGAATAGACTAGGATAGCTAAATATAGTAATAATAAGCAAAGCTGTTCCAACTGAAAGGCTCTTCTACGCTACTGGAGTATACTCCATGACAAAGGAACATGGTCAGATAGACGGAAACTATTACATAGATAGAGAGAAGCGGAGAATTCTGAAAAAATTCGAAATAGTACAACTTCTCGGGTTTATTTGGGTAATTATCTTCGGAAGTCCTTCCAAAAATACTCCCATTCAATCGAACACGACCTTTTAAAAAATCTATAGCACTACGTGCTACTCTAAACAAATCTATTTCAGTTAAAAGCAGGATTCTGCGGGGAATCCATATCAAATAAAGTCGTTTCCGGTGATTTACGCCCATTCTCGGGCTCATTTGGGTAATTATCAAGGGAAGTCGTTCCAGAAAATACTCCCAGTCAATCGAACATACCCGTTACAAACCTCTAAGCCCTATAAGAAGCTTTTGGGTCACATAGCAACCACGTGCCACCATAGAAACAAAGATGGCGCCCCACTTCATACAAAATGGACGGCGGAAACACGTATCACCCTAACAACACGAGCTGCGCATGCGCACTCACATCACCCATCACCATGACAATGACGTCACAACATGGCCGCCCACATGGGTTACCATGACAACCACGTGCTTCCCATAATACATTGCGGTATAACGTCACTTCTGGGGTCCCCCAGCCGGGGTCCCCCAAAACAGGGTCGTCTAGACCCTCGCCTACTACTGGTGGCGAATTGAAGCAACAAGAAAGGATGGGAGTAGAGGGTAGTATTGTTTATGTTAACCCTATCCACAGTGATGTCAAAATATCGAAATTTCAAACTGCAGATTATTCTCATAAGGCAACAAGGAATTTAACCAGTTCAAATTTGTTTGACAGAGCTCCGTGAGCTCTGTCAAAGACGAATGATTTGATTAATTTCATAGCTGCATTATGAGAAAAATTGTGTTCCTGATTTTTTTTGTTGTTGTTGATATTTCAGCATCAGTGTTGAGGGTGGAGTAACATTTTACTAACGTAACGTCCACATCTGCCCGGACTAATAAACGAAATCACCATTAAAATGTTGCAATGTTTCAACTTTTGGCACCAAAATAGAGCTATAGCCATTCATTGGAACGAGCTCAACGAATGAATGGTCATTGGCTATGTTTTTGAAACAATAAACAGAGAAATATCTAGCTTAGAAAGGAAACAAATATAAGCGACATCTGCTATTCATATTTGGTATTGTTCTAAAACACGGGGGTGTCAGTCAATAGTAATTTTAAGACTCGTTCTCAAAGCATTCTATTCAGGCCTGCGGCGTTAGAGTCGTTCCCATTCCTTGGGATGGAAATGAATGTGAAGTCCATCTTGATGGGGCATTCAGGGTTGTGGATGAAGCCGTGGAGTCATAGTTCGTACTAAGTTGCGTCAAACGATATGTTTCTTACATAGGTTTGTGTGTACATGTAAACTTGGGCTGGCCGAGAGCAGGGACGATGTACCTTAGTGCAGTACTTCGATCGTTCACTCTTGCACGTTTGACTCTGGCGGTCCCACTTTCATTGTGTTGTCGTGCAAGCAATTTTATCTCATTCATCTCAGCTGGAACGTGTCGATCGACAGTGGAAAGGAGCATAACATTCTCCGGTTGGGCCCGATTAGTTAGTAGAAAACCGTACTTACTTGAAACTACTTTTGGTTCTCCCCTGGATACCCCGCTTTCTCTGCGACTGCAAGTGAAACCGCCCATCTTGAACGGACTTGACAACTGTTACTTATTTCCAGTTCCTCATTCGACATTCGTTATCAACCGATTATATCGGTTGATAACGAATGTCGAATAAAAAACTAGGAATAAGTAACGGTTGTCACATCCTCGCAAATACTGTTGGGAGTTATTTCATCAAACAAAAGTGTCTATATAAAAATATGGTTTTATTATTGGAATCGGGCATATTAGGGGCAGTTTCGTCTTATTTCTTCAAAACAGTTGGTGTGGAATGAGAAGCAAGACAGCGAGAGCTCTACCTTACCCTCCTTGGCTAATATGAGTCTGGCAATCTTGTGCATAGAAGCCAATGTATCCAAAGAAAGTACAGGAGATGTGGGACGTGACTCAACATTTTGGCAATAGATTTCTTTCATAAAAGCTGCAAAATTAGGCATTTATTTAAAGGTTAGAATACGTCTATAGCGGTTGACCAAGTAAAGGTTACGTTATTACAGCTCGAATTCTTCATGACTTCAGTCAACTGAGACGATATCAAGTTACACAAGTTTACCAAAATTGTCTCGGTGAAATGAATGAAAAACAGGTTTTCTTGCACCCAGTATTCGGGAAGTGAAGACTGCGATATTTATTTGCAAAACATATATTTAACGGCTCCTGCGAAGCGGTATCATTCGAACAAGTGTTTTTTCACGATACAAGTGGGAACTTGTGTATCGTAACGGGACCATTGCCCAAAGTTCTTTAACCATTTACCGAACGTAACGCCAAAACCAGTAAGCGCTATTCTCAAAAATCACCAGTTAACTTTCATTATTTTTTCATTTTTTGTCTCAAAAACATAGGTTATGACCCCTGTTTGGAATGAGCTCGTTCCAATGAGGGGTCACAACCTATGTTTGTGAGACCAAAAATGAAAAAATTAGTTATTCAAGAATTTTATTTGCAAGTGTAGCCTGATTTTCATGTTAGGTAGAGGGTTAAATCAAGACGTAAAATAACTGGCTTTAGTAGTTTAAAGCTGCTTCAAACTAACTAGGTTACAAAAAGTGGTCCCCATCACTAAAGACGTTTTTCATGCTGAAAAACCTAATCAGCAAAGGAATCGGGATCAACAGATGTGTTTTGTGGGGTTTTTTCTAATAAACACGCGCCAAAGTGTTGAGAAAAGTTTTTTGTTTTACTTTTCAAACAGGTACGCACACTTTCTGCTTAAACTAAATTCGGTGGTCGGTCACCGTCACCAGAGAAATGTAATATAAATGATAAATAAATATAATAATAATAATTTGGGGAAAGTAATTGTTATCGGAAACATGCAAGAATCCTTAAAGATAAGGCCCACTTTACCGAAAACAAAGAAAATACAAATGTCGAGCCAGTCCCGTAACTTCCGAAAAATATTGGAGGTGTGTATCATCATTCTGCCCTACTGTCAACGCATGGGAGCGTGGTGGCTCAGTGGTAGACCGTTGAACTTCTATGCTAGACGTCCCGAGTTCAATCCCCGTCCGGGACGACCGCGTTGTGTCCTTGGACAAGACACTTTATCCCGGTTGCCTACATGGGGGGGGGGGGGGGGGGGCACGATGACGCCGTGTACTAAGGCGTACTGCACGTCAATGGTGCACATGTCTTCAACCGCTGTAACCCTGCTTGATGTGTGCTTGAACAGAGTTAGAAGGTTGAAGAGCTGACAGTTGTTCGTCGATGCTCGGTGGTTCTCTCCGGGTACTCCGGCTTCCTCCACCCGTAAAACTGTCACGGTCACGATTAGCCATTGTGCATAAGTATGTGACCTTACACACCAATAAATAAATAAATAACACTGTCAGCGCATATTGCCCTGCATATATATCACCTTTTCAAGTGCTTTCAACGGTACATATCATATGATATCAGGTGCCCTGTAGGGCAGTGCACCACACAGGAAGATAAATGAATGTATTCTAAATAGAAGTGTTGAATTTACAAGGGCACCCAGGCCTCCCTTTGAAAGGACAGCAGGGCATATGAACTGAGGTGGAAGTTGTACAAGACCATGATATATCAGGTGCCCAGCGTTTTCTAGCTGTTCAGTCCTATTCTGTTAGGCAGGGCAACATGCTGGCAAATAATTCCTTGGTGGGACAGTAATTGCATGGGCTGCGGGCCGTGATAACCGGGTAACCTGCCCTACTCGCTGCCCTGTGAACAGAAGATCTGAATATTTTTGGGGGGTGTAACCCCCCTCCCCCGCAGGATTTACCCCCCTGCGTCGAGCAGTACGACAATTTTCAGTTAACCCCCGAAACTTTGATGATGTCCAAAATGCCGGACTTTCAAGCATCAAATGTTTCCCTGTTATGTAATTAGGAATTTAACCAATTCAATCTTGTTGGACAGAGCTCAATGAGCTCTATCAAACAAAACTGAATTGGTTGAATTCCTAGTTGGATTACGGGAGAAAATTGATGCTTAAAATTCTGATATTCAAACATCTGAAACCACAAAGCACTTTTCTGGTGGTGGACGAAACACCAACAGAGCGTTAGTATGGGATGGAGCAGGTCAACAGAATTTACACAAGGCATCGACTGCACTTCACACCCAGGGACCTAGCTTCAGTGGCTTCAATGTGTGTTTGAGGTTAAAAAATCGCACTGGCACAGACATTTCATACTGAAACGTTTTTTTTCCTTTTAATATGCCGCCGAAAAATTGTTTTCATTTACTGAACCCTTATGGGTTTCAAACATGACAAAACATTACACAAAATTGATTTAAACTAAGTGATGAACTTAGGAACTGGTTAAACTGACTGGCAATAATTGATGTTATTCATTGATGGGCTCTAATTTAGTCCTTACAAGGATGTTACGCAAGCTTTTGTTTTTCTTATAGGCGATGGCAGGTCGAAGATTCAAAGGTTCATTTAATTTAGCATTGGTAAAATTGAATTCATCTTTTAACATTTTTGCTATTTCGATATTCTTTCTGTTGTACGTTAAAGTGAAAGGAATGATGGACCTCCTTTCGCATTCGCCCTCTGATATGTTCATACCAAATGGCCAGAGGGTTTGAAGCGTATTGATCCAAAAAGCTTCACGTTTTTTTCTAAATTCATCCGTTTCTTCTAATGTGTCTTTAATTGGTGGTTGTTCAATAGGATGGATTTCGAAATCGTCCAAAGAATGGCCAGGAAGGTTAAAATGTTGTGCTACTGGGGCATCAGCATTATGTTTTATATCCTGTTTGTGTCTAGTAGCACGTTCTCGGAAAGGATTTTGACTTTGACCAACATACTGTTTCCGACATCGCTTACAAGTGATAAGGTAAATAATGTTTGGTGAATCACAATGGAGGGGGTTACGGATCTGATAATGATTTTTCGTTTGTTCGGAGGAAAATTCCTCTTTCTGATCAGGCATAAAAGTATGCAGTCTACAACGAGGCTTTTTGCAATTAAATACCGCGCCACTACTATTTTGCAAAGGTCTGTTGTGTTCAATCTTCAGTGGTTCGAAATCGGTAGTTTCAGCTGGACTTTCGAGCTTTTTCAGGGTTTGGGATTTCAGGCTACGCAGAAGGCGCAGCGAGTACCCTCTCGATCTGAGGGCGCCAAATAGAGTGGAACAAGCCTCATTGAAATTTACCTTATCACTTGAATTGCGGTGGAAACGAATGAGTTGTGATTTGATGATACCTTTAAATGTATGTTGAGGATGAAATGATTTTGTGTGCAACAATTGATGTGAATCAGTTGGTTTAAAATACACTTTATAATCTAAATGACCGGACGCCTGAAATTGCTTGCCTTTATACACGGTCACATCGAGAAAATCAACAGAATTTTCACTGATAGTAGCTTTCAATTTAATATTTGGATCGTGATTGTTCAAAATTTCTAAAAATTCATCAAAATCTTCTTTTGAATGTTCCCAAATAATAAAAATGTCATCTAAATACCTGAGATATACGAGAGGATGCTTTGCGCATTTGCTTAAGGCATTTTCCTCCCATTCCGCTACATAAATGCTTGCAAAATTAGGACTGAATCTTTTGCCCATAGGACAACCCATTATTTGTAGAAAATATTCTCCATTGAATTGAAAGTCATTACCTTTTAAGCTCAGCTCTAAAAGATCCAAAATTTGTTCATCCGGGCGTTTCGCATCCGGATATTTTTCAAATGCATTTTTAACTGATTTAACACCTTTATCAATATCAATGTTCGTATACATACTGTCGATATCCAAAGTAGCCAGAATTGCATTTTTCGATATTTTCAATTTCGAAATTTTTGACAGGAAATCCTGTGTATTTTTTAGATAGCTCGGATGTCTATTTGCTATAGGTTTCAGATGATAATCAATTAATTCCGAGATCGCATAAGATTCCGAATTACAATCTGATACAATTGGCCTCCCGGGTGGAGTTAAGTCATCCGTCCATGAAGAACGGTCTTTGTGGATCTTTGGTAGGATATAAAATTGTCTTGTTTGAGCACTGAGCTTAGCTGTTAAATATTTCAATTGTTTTTTGGTAATGTGACCTTCGTCGAGGAGAAATTTTAAGATCTTATTGAATTTTTCGATATTACTAGGCCAAATAAGTGAATCTATTTTCTTATAATGTTTAGTATTGCTGAGTTGTCTCATGGCTTCCTTTATATAATTATCCCGAGATAGAACAACTACCGACCCACCTTTGTCGGCTGGTTTAATTACTAATTTCTTATTTTTTCGAAGTTTCGTGAGGGCTCTCCGTTCACCAGCTGTTAAATTGTCTTTATCGGAGAGTATGTTCATGCTGAACACCTTTTTGATGATTCGTTTGCTAGCCTCAATAATTTCGGGATCTACTTCACTATCTGGAGGTGACCAACCAGATGATTCTGTAAAAGGAAGTTTCCGACCGCTGGAGTTTCTAAAGCGGTCGGCTAATTTCATTTGCCTAAGAAAATTACAGTTGTATGATGGTAAATTTGTTTGGTTATCAGTTTTAGGCTTTGGTGTTGGTACAAAAGTTAAACCGCGATCTAAAAGAGATTTCTCTTGGGTTGTTAGGTCATTGGTGCCAGACAGGTTAACCACATTAGTTCCTAATCCCACATCTGTTAGGCGGCTGTTACCTTTGCCTTTACTTAGTTTAAATTTAGGTGGTTCAACCAGTGATCGTACATAATATTGGCGGTTCTCGTGGTCCAATGGATTAAATCCTGAGCAACATCAAACTTCGCGTCATCAATTTTTGGTATCACGTTAACGTCCTTCACTTTCCGAATGGTTTCGTTGATGATGCTCAGGGTTCTCCTCTCAGCCTGAGGGAGTTTTTGCGAAAAGTTTAGTTCAGCGAAATAAATTTTTGCGGATCCAAACTTGACCCTGATATCGCTAAGCATATTCCGCAACTGCTTAACTACGAGATCAGAATTATCGTTTCGAGAATTCACGCCAATATTTAATAATATTTTTTGGGGACTGGACTGGCCCCTGTGCCCTTTAAACATAGAGCGCAGATGATTGAATTTGGCGCCGGGGTAACACTCCACCTGGATGTCCGGATGGGGATTTCGATCAATGCGTCCTAAATTTGAACTTCCGTTAGTCCACACAAAGGACAGACAATGGGGTACCTCGGTATGTAGGGAAAACAAGACTCTGTGTGTGTGTGTGTGTGTGTGTGTGTGTGTGTGTGTGTGTGTGTGTGTGTGTGTGTTAGGGGGTCAGTTAAATTTCTAAATGGGGAGTGGGGTATCTGCACGACATGCTGTAGGCATGTTCCAAGGGATTAAGGCCCGAGTTGAGGAGAGTTCGAGAGGGTGCATCTCGATGGTGGGGTCCGAGTACCTCCACAGACTCTTTGGGAATTTTTTTAATTTTTGAACCCCTGAGACTGATTCTGAAGCCTTCCTCTGGCTTAAATCTAGTCATTTTATCTACAAGAAAAATGCATTTCCCCTGGTAGGTACATGAGATTTCCCTCACAATGACCAGGTTACACAAGAACAAAAGAATGGCAGCTATTCAGACAATACCTACTCCTTCAAAATGACTGTACTCCAAGTCGGAAAAACGAAACGATGATTTCGAAAAAACCGGACCGGCCACAGATTCGAGACGAAATTTTGGAAAATTTAGTGAGCAGATTGGAAAAGTCATAAAATTTGATCGAAAACTGGAAAATCATAATGGCTCTGGCCGAAAAATATAACGAGAAAATTAAATTGATATTATTGAATTTCCAAATTTTTGAATTTTCATCACCGAATTTCCAACATTTGAAATTCTAGGCAATAATTGGGGAGAGGGCGGGAATCCTCCACCCCCACCTTTATCTATGTCCTTCTTCACACCGATATAAATTGTTCGGATATTATACCATCACATACTGCTCCACTTAAAAAAATATGTAACTAAGAATACATAAACCTTTATCGTCATCTACGACAGGCGGGTAGAAGGGGTTAAGAATAGTTGTGCGAAAATCATTTAAAAGTATTCCCGGTGATATTGTTAACCTTTCCATAATTCAGTATCGCGCTGGTGTATGAAGAAAAAAATATACATCTGAAAAAGTTACTCCCCAACCTCAAAAATTTTACAGGTAAGATCCAGACTTTTAGAGGACCAAGGCAGAATAGTCTCTTGGCCTGCCATGAATCAGGATCGTAATCCACTGGATCACATTTGGGACCAGTTTGGTCTTCGTATGCAGACACTGTATCGTCCGCTAAAATCTGAAGGGTCTAAAAGCAGCTTTGTGAGTGTCTGCAGTTGCCTCAGCAGCACTTTCAGCATCTGATAAGAAATGAGGCGCAGGGTGGATGGAGGCCGTCAAACGACCACCTTGAAGGTTGACTCACTACTGTTAACTAAGGGTGCTAAACTTTTCTTAGAGGTATGTACACCTCTTAGATGAATGCCCTTCAAAAGCGGGCCGCCTACCGAAAATAAACAATTTTACTTTTTAAATGTTATTCATATGTTGTTGAAATAAAGGCGTCAGGTACAGTCTCATTTGCGTTCACATAACTTCGTTTGCAATTTTCGCATGGGGTGATATCTGTAAAACAGCGTGGGTGCCTGGCAGATAAATTAAAAAAACACACTTCACGTGTTAGATATAGATAGAACGGTTTGTGCATGGTCGAAATGTCATTGGCTAGAGTTACAGTAGACCTTTGTGTGTTGTCTGTTTGATCCCCATGAAAGCAATCAGACTAGCATTACACCTGTTGTTGTGTGAGATGGAGTTTGAAAGCCCAACTATGTGACCTTATATAATATATTCACACCTTCCCACTTTTAGAAGTGGAAAAAGGTGCTAATGAAGGATCCATGATTCTGAGTTTGGGCATATTTCAATCCTGGGTCACTCTGTGACGCATTATCCGACGCGCGCGGTGACGAGTTTGGGGCGATCACGAGAAGAGTACCCCACTCTCATCGCGGCGGTGTTAAAAAAATGAAAGATCAGCATAGCCCTCCCTTGGTTCCTCTACAAATACCACAATGTATTTTAGCCACAATATCCCCGCAAAGTTAAACAGATTCATTCACCTTTTGAAAAAAGGGAAGTCACTTTATAATAGCTCACATGCAGGAAATCTGCGCTGGACGTATAGGTTATGCAAGTAAAAAAATCTTATTGACAACAGTGCTAACCTTTCACCCTCTGCACAACAGACGAAGTTGTTTTGTTTGAATATTGATTTTTCACTTCTTCCGTATGGTTTCGCAACAAATGACCTTGACTCTTATTGTTCACGCCTCGTGTTTTTGAGAGATTCTCACTCATTTCGGCACAAAGTTACAAATTTTTTAAATCCTTTCTAAAGTGGACATTTTTTTTAAATTAATGGTTTCAAAACGAACAAATATTGAACCAATCAGCCGATCAGCCCTATTGAATCATACTCGCAACGTTGGGAGTCAAATGCACTAGGTCACATGTTCACTTTTTTAGTCTCCTCATCCCGGGGCTTCTGAAAGAAATTTAAGTTAATAAATATAGGTTCGCCGAGGCTGTGCCTGGGAGGAGGGGGGTGGCGGCGAAACCAAAGATGGGACAAACGCATACCTGAGAACTATCGGCCATTATCTCTCACTTCATTGTTCTGCAAGCTCCGGGAACACATCTTCTGCAGCTATATCATACATCGCATTGACAAACATCAGGTCTTAACCGATTCAACATGACTTCGGGTCTGGTTACTCGTCGGAAGCACTACATTGATTCCTATGCTATATAACCGAACGTTTAGACTCGGTTAGCTGAAAAAAATGTGACCCTTTGCAAAGGACTGTCAATTGACAGACACAACAGGATATTTAAAGCTTGAAACTCTATATACACACAGAGCGACACGCGTGTGTGAATGGCAGGGTAGAACAAGAGTCCGAAGGACTCGAATTGTATCCTTCCGCGATGGCACAAATGCCATATCGATTAATCCATTCACACACTCGTGTCGTTCTGTGTTTGTTACACGCCTTCACGTCTATAAAAAAATAATTATCAGAAGGACACTCAGTAATTCATTTGACAACTAAAAACAACACATTTTATCGTTAACCAAATTTGCTAGGGGAATCCGTGTTACTATTTCGCCCCCTTAGTTCCAATGTGTTCTATGTGCCTACTGGCACATAGAACACATTGGAACTCCGGGACGATTTTTAGCTATCGCTAGCGATTCAAATTGTAATTGCGGTGTACGATTTGTAGAAAATTCCAGTGAATTTTGACTTCTTTATAAAAATAGTCCGTCAACGATTTCTGTTCCGCAAATGTGTGCGAAACAGATTTTCATTTTCCGCATGGATTAGTGTTGATGTAGATGGGGATATCATAGAACAGGCGTTAATAAATATCTGCGAAGTTTAAAAAACTAAGTAAAAGATTGAGGCATGGGATTTAACGCCATCAAGTCCTACCTATTATCGATTAGAAAGAATGAAAAGTCAGTCATCTATACCCTGGACAATCATTTACTCTAAGAAGTACAATCAAACCCATCTCTAGGCCTTCAGATCCCAAAACAACCTGAAATGGGGAAAGCATAATGGAAAAATAAAGAACAAAGGCAGCTCAATCCCTTAGTAGGCTTCCTTAAAAGAAATTTGCAGTATTGTCCCACATACTGCCATAAAGTGTTATATAGAGTTCTAGTATGACTCACTCTAGAATGCGCATCAGTAATATGGAAATCTTATTTAAAAAAAACAACGTCACCCTTGGTGACGTTTTTTGTATAAGATTTCCATATTACTGACCAAACTGGAAAAATACAATGACATGCAGTACGTTTTATCATAAAATGTAAAGACCTATAGTCGTTTTGTTATAAACGGTTACAAATAGGCGCTGTCACAAAACTGTTAAAAAACATAAACCTGCCATGTTTGAAGGAACAAGAAAACAGTAACGGTTGGTGTTTCCACACTAAGTAATGTGTGAGGCTAGAGTACAAGCTTTGTCTGGAGTGTTGACATCGCTGAAAACAATAATGGCAAAGCGTTATTGACACCAACCTTCAAAACTGAGCAGTTAGAGCATTCCTTCATTATAAGATCAGCCCAGAACTGAATTAAGCTCAGCAACACCGGAAAGTATGCAGCTGAAGTCGACCAATTTAAAGCAACATTGGAGAACACATTGGCGGAGCCAAGGGTGCGGAGGACTTATCCCCCTACAATTTTCACTGCCCCCAAAATATTGGCCCAATTCAACTTCAAATAACATCTAGAGCCCCAAAATGGTCTCCTCTCTAGAGGTACACACAATATAGATACCTCAGGTTCGCTCTCAGAGAACTGAATTTTGCAAACATTTTTTGGGGTGGGAGGCCTAGTCCCAACTAGGACCCCCGGACGCTACCCGCTGTTCCTACTTACCTTCAGGGAAGTGGGAGGGGGAGAAACAACCGAAGCGTTTTAGTTAAGAATAAGGGAGGCCCCGGATCTCCCAACACCGACCTTCCAAATATAATTTTTGCCCCCCCCCCCCCCAGAAAAAAAAAAAAAAACTGGCTAGGGCACCCCTGTTATAGAATTACGACTGTTTGCCTGGAAGAAGGGAATACTGCAGTGCAGCAGTACTTTCCCCACACGTCATATGAAGGCCAATACCAGTCTACGTCGTAAACCTTACAGGTACAGATGCTAAATTTCAAAGAAGAATTCAGCCTGCAGTTGAGGGCAATGTGAGGCCAGATCAGTTGCTGTCACAATTGCACATGTTGAGAAGTACAAACATGATAGTAGGTAATAAATGCGGATTCAGTATCACTTGTACACGATTTCGTACATGTACACGTACATCGATGTACACCTCCATAGGATTTAGTGTTAAAATCGTGTACAGGTACACGCTTTGTCGTTTTTTATGGTGATACAGAATCCGCTTTGCGGATTCTACATCACTGGATTCTATATACATATCGCTCAAGAGTGAAAAAATGTATGAAATTTTAAGGAAAAAAAGGTGTACCGTCTGATACAGAATCCGCAAATGGGTTTCCCCCCATAGGATTCAGTGTTAAAATCGCGAGCAAAAAACGTGTTACGGTTTCTGTATCATCATCAAAAAGTGGTTTGCGGATTCTGTATCATCCGTATCTGTACACGATTTTAACACTGAATCCCTATGGAGGCGTACACGGAAACCCATTTGTGGATTCTACATCAGCAATCGACTTATGTACGACACGTGGTAAGAGGTGATACCGAACCCGCAAACCCACTGCCACGTTTCCCGAGGAAATAAAAAAAGTGATTGATATATATAGGAGAGAAAAAAATATATATAAATAAAATAGTTATTTAAAAAAAATAAATATATCAAATCGAATAGATAATAAAAAATACGTAAATCATGTGCGCTTCCCAGACTATTAGAGCGAGGTTTCTTTTAAACATGCTGATGAGAGCATACGCAATCTGCGTGAACGAAGAACTACGTCCCATCTTGTTAGAACGATGCGTTGGATGTCGGGATCATCCAGACTTCGAACACGAGAATCATTCGTGTCTGACGATGGAAAGGGAAGATATGGTCGTCAAGTATTTCGAACCGGCGTTTGAACGCGTTAGATTCGACGATGTGATCACGCTTTGGAAGAGATTAGTCTTCTGTAAGAATCAAGACAAGCCTACAGTTTCGGAAGAACTGAAATTGGCGCGTAGAAGTCTGACTTTAGAAGACAAGGGATGCATCATGAAATTATTGTTCAATGAAGCATACGTCTAAGTTTTCTCGTTGATATAAAATAAGGGAGAATAGAAAATAAAAATAAATACACACATAAATTTTTTATCTAATATTAGAAAGAAAAAGAAAATACAAAAATGAGAACCAGAAGTAAATTGTATCCGACGTTAGATGACGACGAGGATGAGAAGCCGAACGGCGTTTTGCCGACGGCACCGTCGCTAGAAGAAAAAGAAAGAGGAGAGAGGTATCGCATCGATCAAATCAATAGAATCCAAGCGTATTTAACTCGATAGAGAGATTCTCGCCGTTCTCTCAAGAAGAAGTACTCGCGTTTCGTGAAATTCGTCAACGCGATCGACACGACACTCATCACGATTTCCATGGGTTTACACGCGGCCGGCATCGGATTGTTGTCGACCGCGATCGGCATTCCGATCGTGTTGACCGTAGAAGCAGTGGCTCTCGCCGCCGGATTGTTTAGCACGCTCGGAAACTTTTTGAGTAGGAAATTATATCTGAAGGCGATCGGCATTGCGATCGTGTTGACCGTAGAAGGAGTGGCTCTCGCCGCAGGATTGTTTAGCACGCTCGGAAACTTTTTGAGTAGGAAATTATATCTGAAGGCAAGGAAACACGACAAGATTCGCGTCTTGGCCGACTCCAAGATCGACACGATATCCGAAATGATCTCTATGGCGTTGAAAGACGGTAGGATATCGGACGGAGAATACTTCACGATATTGGGTGAGAAAACGAAATACGAAGCCATGAAAGAAGCCGTGAGAATCAAGACTCGTCAGATCATCAAAGAAGAGATGAAGGATTCTCTCGTGGAAAAAGGGGAGGAAAGAGGCTAGGGAGGAATTCAGTAAGATGATAGAACTCAAGAGCAGCGATTAAAAAAATATATATATATATATAATAAGAACAGAATTTTAAAAAAAAATATTAAATTTATTTATAAAATAAAAACCAAATTAATTTAAATAACTCTTAAAAATGTATTGCGTAAAGTGTAAGAGAGTTACCGAGACGAGTAATTCTCGAGAAGTACGAACTAAAAACGATAGACAGATGCTTCGCGGAATTTGCGACGTGTGTGGTTCTATCAAGACTCGATTCGTCAAAAAAAAGAATGCGAGCAAAGGTAAAGGCATCGTGAATAAAATGATCAATAATCTACCTTTCGAAATGCATCTGCCTGGTCACAGTTTCACGGGACCCGGAACGAAATTGAACAAGAGACTCAACGCCGATCTCACTCCTAAATCTTGGTGCAAACCTGTGAATAGGGTGGACGCGGCCGCGTATGATCACGATCTGTGCTACGCCGGACATCCCGACACCAAGACTCGCAACGACGTCTGCGATAAAAACATGTTGGGGAAATTGAGAGGCATATCGAATCCGACCAGGAGAGAGAAGATAGAACGTTCGCTGGTCGGCAATCTGATCGGTGCGAAACGTCGATTCGGATGGGGCGTTCAAAAAAAGGCGCATCTGAAAAGAAGAAGAAACGATTATTGACGAGCGAATTGGCCGAGGAGTTACACAAACCCATCGTGCGTAAATTTCGAAAGAGAAGGGTGTTCGTGAAGGGTTTGGATGATATTTGGTCTGCCGACTTGGTCGATATGAGATCGTTTTCGAGGTGGAACGAGGGTGTCAAATATCCTTTGACGGTCATCGACGTGTTTTCCAAATACGGTTGGATCAGAGCTTTGAAGAATAAATCGGGGTCTTGCGTCGCCGAGGCTCTGAAGAGCATGTTCAACTCGTCTTCTCGAAAACCGAGTAAATTGTGGGTGGATAAGGGAAAGAAATTCTACAACAAGCACGTTCATCGATTGGTCGACCTCTACTAGATCGAAAACGAAGAGAAAGCCAGCGTGGTGGAACGTTGGAATCGAACGATGAAGGAAAAGATGCACAGATACTTCACGGCGAATTCGACCAAGAAATACATATACGCTCTGAACGGTCTGGTCAAAGATTACAACAACACGCGACACAGATCGATCAAGATGACTGCCGTGGAAGCTAGCGATCCTCGAAATGAAAAACGGGTCTACGCGAATCTATATCCTGAAAGATCTAAGATTAGGAAGAAGTCTAGAACGCCGAAATTTGCGGTCGGTGATCGAGTGAGAATCTACGCTTATAAGAAGCACTTCGAAAAGGGTTATACTCCTCGATGGACCTCGGAAATCTTCGTGATAATCAAAATATTTCACACCGATCCGGTGACTTACGAAATCGAAGCTTTGGATGGAGAAGAGATCATCGGAAAGTTTTACGAACAACAATTACAGAAGACAAAGTTTTGATAAGAAAACAAATTTCTTTTATTTACACTCTTCAACATTTTCTTGTTTACACACATATATATATAGGAGAGAAAAATAATAATAAAAAAAATAATTAAAACTAGTTTTAGATAAAAAAAAAGCAAGCTAATTAATAAACAAAAAAAACAAATATCCTTTAAAAATGACAAATATACTAGATATAGCACAAAGCATAGTGAAAGATGAAAGTATTCAAGAATATGAGGTTCACGAATACGAACTTGTAACCGGAACGAGTTTGAACAATGCGGGAGAGATAAGAATCAACGTCGAAACTCAAGATCTATTCATACATCCTAGCGAGAGTTACATAGTGGTGCAGGGACGTCTCACCAAGGAAGATGGGAGCGACTACGCCGACGACGACACGGTTACTCTAGCCAGTAATGACATCATGCATCTATTCAGTAATATAAAATACATGCTATCCGGACAAGAGATAGAATCTGTGTTTCATCCCGGTCAGGCCACCACGATGTTCGGACTCTTGACGTATCCTGATGATTTTTCGAAATCCAGAGGACTTAATCAGTTGTGGGTGAAAGACACCATAGGCCCTGCTAGCACCGGCGCCGCCGCGATATTCGACTACGTCGTCAAGACGTCAAGACCTAAAGGAACGTTTTCGTTCAGGATACCTTTGAAACACATCTTCGGATTTGCGGACGATTACAACAAGATCATGTACGGATTCAAACACAATCTGACGTTGTTCGAAAAGGAAACGACGACGCAATAGTGAGACTCACTGCGACCGATGCGGGTAAGATAACTCTACACAAGATATCGTGGTTCGTTCCTCACGTGGAGCCCTCGATCGTGGAAAAAGCGCGTCTCCACAAGATCATAGAATCCAAGAGTAAATTACCTGTGGGATTTAGAATGAGACAGTGCGACACGGCTAGCATTCCTCTCTCCACGAATCACTTCGATTGGAGATTGACGGTGAAATCCGCTTCCGAGAGACCGCGTTTCATCGAGGTTGCGTTTCAGACCGATAGGGACGGGTCTCAGGAAAAGAATGCGTCACTGTTCAATCACTGCCATTTGAGAAACATGCAAGTGTTTCTGAACGCCACGAGATATCCAGCAAGCGATTACAACGCGTCGATCCAAAAGAACGATTTCTGCATACTGTACGGCGACGCCGCCGATTTTAGGAAGAAGTATCACAGTCTAGACGAATTGATGAGCAACCCTAACATATCTCCCGGCGAATACAAGTCGATATATCCCATGTTCGTATTCGACGTCAGTAAACAGAGTGATCGACTCAAGAGTAGCGTCTTAGACATTCAGATCAAGATGCAATTCGATAGGAACGTGCCGAGAAAAACCGAAGCCTTCGTCCTGGTCCTGTCGGACAGAGAATTACAATTCGAATCGGATGGAAATAAGATGTTGATCAATCGATAAGAGACGTGTGTGAAAAAAAATAAAAACAAAAATAAAAAAAAAGTAATGAGTAATTATTAAAAAAACAAAAAAAAACAAAAAAAAAATAAATAAAGTAATGAGATCTAGAGAGATTGAACATCTTTTTAAATCTTATTACTTTTTTTTTTGTTTTTAATAATCACACATTATTTTTTTTAATTCATTATTTTCCACGCGTTCACTGTTTGTTCAAAGGAACTAGTTCGATCAGTAAACTCACCACGGAAGTGGCGGCTTCAGGATTATTGGTTTTCGTAACGAAATTAATCCTGTCTCCGGCGTTCACTTTGAGGGCACGCTGAACGTGCTAACATTCGCATGTTGATTCTCAGTCTTTTCGATGCTGTATCTCTTATTGCTCTCTACTCCATTCACCATGAGATTGACGACCGCTCTGTTATTCAAATCCGAAGAAGCCAGACTCATTCGAAGGATTTCACCTCCCAACGGCATGGGATATCCCACCTGACCATGTTTCGATCCACTACCTCCATTTCCGAAAGACCACTCAGCTTTTCCTTCATCTAAGGTGCCGGCCTCCTCGGCCCACACGGTGATCAATTGTCTAACATATTTGACTTTCTCCACCACCGAAATCAGGGTGCAGGCATCCATCATGTTCACGGGATCCGGTAGATTCGTGAGCTCGTGTCCACCCATGTCTAGTTTACCTTCCATGATGTCGCCCTTTCTCCAGACCAAGTTGTCGTCCACGTACTTCCTGCTGACTGTGCTGGAATCGAATTCGGGATCGTGACTGAGTCTGAATAAATTCTCACCGTTCATGTCGATACTACCCTCCATGGTTCCACCAGATTGTTTGTTCAGGTAGAGATTGTCCACTTGCGATTCTAGGTATTCTTGTGATCGTATCATGGCAGAATCTACGTAGCCCTTGTTGACCGCATTTGAGTCCGCATCCGTGTCGTCGACCTTCGACAGATTCAATATCTTGTTGAATCCCGCATTCAGATTCGATTTCGTTTCTCATCTGTCAGACTTTCTCTGTTCCAGATCTACATAGTGTTTGGTAGCCACGTCCTTGGGATTCGTGGGCGTGGCCACGTTCGTTATCTTGTTAGAATTGGCATTCAATTCCGAGTGCATCATTTTCTGAACGTATCTATTTCTCAGGTGTTTGCTGAATCTCGAGTGAGAGTCGTCTGCGTATTTCTTGGTCGCGGCATCTATGGGATTTGCGACGTTCACCAAACGTTTAGATTTCAGATCGAGATCGTCGGTCATGGTTTTATCCACGTAATTATCTAGCATGATTCGTTCGAAATCGGCGTTCCCCCTGTCGACATATTTTTTAGTCGCAGCATCTGCGAGATCTATCAGCTCGGGAAGATTGTAGAGCTTCTTATAGTTCATGTTCAAAGGTTCCTCTCGAGGTTCGTATCTCCAAACGTAACATTCGTCCAAGTTGGCAACGTCATAACCATCGTCGACTTCGAGCGTCTTCCTCTTCTTTCTTAGGTTGACTTTTTCGTTGTCACTTCTACCAAATTTATTGACTGGCATGTTGTTTTGAGATTTTTTTTTGTTTTTTTAAAAAAATATATTTCAAAACAGAGTTTATTAAAAAATGAATTATTTTGTTTTTATTTTTCGTTTTTATTCGATTAAAATTTTTTAAAATAATTTTTTTATCTTTATATACTATAAAAAAAATCTCTCTCTAATGTAAATCATTGAGAATGTCTTGAAACCGATCTCCTTCAGACCATCTCTTGAGAACGTAGAGACACAGGTGACCGCAAAACACTTGATCTGGTGATTGCATTCATTACGTGTTGTAACGAACCATCGATTTGTTGAAATAGTTATTTCTTTCGGCTGTCGAAATAATAATTCTTCTTCCCGTTCTTGAACCATGCCACCCAGTGAGTGCCTTCACCCGATAAATCATCTAGATTTAAAATTCCGCATTCCGATTGTCGAGGTCTTCTCTTCGGCAAGGCATCTCTGGAAAACACGCGTAGAAAATCTTTGATTTTCAAATCCTTTGCCGCATTCAACAGATCGATGTTGGATAGGGGTTTGTTAGGTAAGACAACACCTTCTACGGATATCTCTATTTTCTTATTCATAAATGCGTATATATTTTTATTTTATTTATTTATTTTATTATAATTCACTTAAATGACATTATTTTTTTTTTTTTTCTTTTTCTTTTTAAACTAACTCTCTCGATGTCTCTATCGATTTCCATAATCTCGAATCCGTCTAATTCCTCTCGATTTTCTGGAATCCTATCATCCTTACTCATATCTGGAATCCTATCATCCTTACTCATATCTGGAATCCTATCATCCACATTCATATCATCTCTAATTAGATCCGCAATCCAATGTCTGCGTGCCAAAGTGCTTATTTTATCATTTAACATGAATCTCTTATCGTCGTCGGCCGTCAGCGAAATCTTGTTGACTATTTCGGTATACAAGACGTGATTTTCGCTTCGAATCGATTTCATAGTCTTATACACCGGACCACTTCCTAACAGACAATCTTTATACTCTTGGAAAGAGATGTTTTTCTTCACCACGCACGCTTTAACCCCTTTGCACTTCTTGATCTCTTCATCTTCTAGACGATAAGCATACAGTTTGGGTCTCAAGCCCACGAATTCGACGATTTGTTTACCCCTGCTCTCGTCCTTAAATTTACCCAACACCTTCTTGTTGTCGTTCGATTGAATGTTGGGCGGGTGATCGACAGGATAATTGCTCGTGTCGAACCACGTGGCCACGTCCGGAGATATATCTCAGTAGACGTCTTTTGTCTCTATCTCGTAAACTAAACTGTCCATGTCGGTGAACAGTAGTTTGGCTTTATCACCAAATTTTCGTTTGACATAATCGTAGTGAAACTCGTACATCAATCGCTTGCTGATATCTAAGATGATCGGTCCGAGATAATACGGTTTGTTGAACTTCAGGTGCGTCTTTTGCATGTGAACGGCCACTAGATTTTCGTCGAATATGGTTCGGTGTTTGTAATTGGGTTTCGCCACTAATATTTTAGCTCTTTTCTCAGACGTGAAGAGTCGAACATCAGATCTCTTCCTGATGTTTTCCATTGATTTACCGTACATGCAGTTGTTCATAAGTTTGAAGAAATCTTTTTCGAAATCGTTCTCAGCTCGAATTCTGAGATTCGTGTTGAGATCGATGTATTTTTTCATCCAAGGCTCTTCGTTGAATCAAATGATGCGATGTATGTCTACTAATTTCATCCCGTAATCGACGTATTGTTTCAAATTCTCACTGTAGATGACGTAGTTACGTTTGTTAAATAAATTGGGAATGAGTTTTTCCTCGTCTCCTTTGTTCGGTTCCATTCGTTCGGGAGCCAGCCGATAATCATTGTGTAGATCGTGTAATTCTTCCGGATAGTTCAAATCGACTTCTAAAATGCAAGGATAGTCTCTCCATTTTTGCATCTCTTCCGGTTCCGTCACCCATTCGAAATTTCCAATCCGTAAAGGATGACTCAGAGCCCAACCGTACAGATTATTAGCGTCCCAATACTGTATGTATTTATTCAACCGTTTCGAATCGAAACCTTCTTTCATGTAGGGATTGTTAGCTTCAGAATATCTGTGGGAGATCATCGAGATGCCACCTCTCGCAGCCCTTTCGAACATGAGCAACATGTTCACATCAGATAATAATTCCAATTGGACTTTGGTGTTCTTCAACAGAGCGTCCCACGCCAGACTGGGTGCGGTGAAATACCAAGCGGGATCCAGATCGTAATTTCGATGACAGACGTCTCGAAAATTTTCGAACACGTCTGCCAAGAGCAGAACATAGGTCTTCAGATAGAGATTGTGATAATCTCTCATGGTTTTCATATCGAATGATTTCCACACGTTTTTGGCGTGTTCGTAATTCTTATCGGAAATGTTGGATTCGTATAATTTTGAATAAAAATCTTCTTTCAAAGGTAGTGCGGTGTCTTCGAATCTCTTTAGATCGTTCATGTAATCGTAAGGATAGACTCCTTTCCTCAACATGACATCTACTCGTTCTCCAAAATGTTCGCTCGTGATTTTAAATTTATCCTTGCTCATGTTATCGACTAATTTTTCCAGAGCGGTTGACATGAATTTAAAACTGTCGATGAAACATATGGCTCTACGAATGAATTCCGTTTTTTCTTTCAACGTCTCTCCATCGATTACTCTTTTTTTCTCCATGAGCTTCCATTTCGTGAAGGAAATGTATCTTTCTTTGCTGTTCGCAATGCAATTTAATTCTTCGTGGGAAGTGCCGAGATTTTTCACGAACAGATGACTGTCATAACCCGAGAGATTGTGAAATATCACCGGATAGAAAATGGCGTCTCGATATTTTAAATTACACTTGCTGTGAGCCGGACCGTGATACAGACCCGTGTAATGATCGTGGTCTCTGACCATCTTATTTTCCTCCGAATTCTCGTCGAACAATTGTCTGCATATGTGACATTCAGTGGCTCTGTTATTTTCGTCCTGCTGCTCTCCCGTGATGATCATTTTTGCCGGAGTTTTGAATTTGTCGTATAACATTTGAATTTTCGATTCTAACTCTTCCACGAACCTTTGGGCCACGTCGTCATCTTCGCACTGTTTCGTGTAGGTGAAGGGACCCATGTCATGTTGCGAGTCGAAAGCGCATTTCACGTAAATGCAATAGCCTGAAGGTATGTGTTTTTGATATCTTTCGACGTAACTTTGAAGAGCATTGGGTTGACAGGAACTCATTTTCGTGGTTAAACATTCGAAATCGGCGTACACGATGAATGGTACTTTTAACCTTCTATTGTGATTTTCAAACTTCACGATGGTGTTGGGTTTGGGCATTTCGATGGCGACACCTTGATTTTCGTTGCAATATTCCTGATGTTTTGCTAACGATTTTTCGCTGTGAAATGCGTTCATGCAGTTGCAACATAAACATATCTTTCCTTTATGTTTATTATTTTGTCTCGACGGTAATCGACTCGGATATTTAACCCAACAATAATGACGATTGTCACCATTCAAAATCAATAATAAAATAATTGTCTTTTCTCTTTCGAGACACCAAGTCTGTCTGAGAGGATAGATCGTTCGTTTTTCATTGTTGTATCCCAAAACGTTCACCGCTACGATGGGATTTTGAGCCTCAAAACGTTCGATGTGTTTTAACTCTGTTGGAAAAGTCACTCCGGTCCAATCGAGATTTTTAGAAGTCTCCTCGTAACAAGAAACTCTATCGGAATTCATTTTGACAGGGTATAAAGTGGAGGTGACTGCCCATTTAAAACACTGATCATCTTTATTTCTCATGTTGACCACGGAGTGTTTTTTAGCTAAGAAATACGGTAATTTCACGTAGGAAGACCATTTCAATGAATCGTTTTCAGTTATATGAATTTCGAGTTTCAACACCTCATCGAACGTCCAATTACTACCTTCATGTTGATAATTCGCGAGAGACGTCAAAATCTTGTCTTTCATCTTTTCGAAAATGTCTGATAAATCTGAACCTCGAAATACGGGTTTGACTTTAGATCTGAAATATGCATTTTTTATGATGCTCTCGCCAGACTTCACGTCGATTTTATTCATCACGCAATGGAGTATCATCTTAATTTTTAGTCCCACGTTCATGTGTTTGCGAAACAAATCCAATACTTTTTTCTTCACCCGTTCGATGATCAATTTCAGATCGATTTTCTTGAATGAGGGAACCACGTTGAAAGTTTTAAAAATACCTTTGATCGCACTCTCCCATTCTATGGGCTTCGATTGGAATAGTTCTGTGATGAGTCGTGCGACGTATTATTCTCCTTTCCCTTCGTTCATTGCTTGTCGAATTTCGCTCGATATATCTCGTTTGTCTAGAATCTGAAGTGCATCACTCGTTTTCGTTTTAGGTTTTCTTTTCTTTTGAAACTTGAAGTTCTTCAATAGCTATTCGTTTAGTCATCTTCTTATTTTTCACAATCGAAACATTTTTGGTTTTTTTCGACGTCAGCATTTCGATTCCTTTTACTATCTTTTTCTTCTTCTCATTTTTCACAACTGATGCATTTTTTGACATCGTTGCTATCGACATTTCGTTTGCCTTTCTAGCGTTTCGCAAATATTCCTGTATGGCTTCAATTTGTTTTGATTTAGTTCTATGATTTCTGAAATGTGGAATTTTTAATAGTTTACAAATCTCGTTTAACTGAGATATGGTTTTCTCATTTAAATTTTCCATTTTTTTATCTGTTTGCTCCATTTGTAAGAATTTTTTTTTTCGAATTTTGTATTAAAATAATTTGTTAAAAAGTTTTGTTTTTTACTCTTTATATATAAAAAAGATTTTTTTTAATTTCAATTTTTTATTTAATGTTTTTTATTCAAAACAATTTACGATTGCTTTTATTTCTTGTTCGCAAAACGAACACGTTTTCTCGTCTCTAGAATAACATTCCTTACAATAACACAAATGTGCACATGGTAGAAACAAAACATTTGCAGAGTTGTTTTTGCAAAGCAGACACGTGTTCACATCACTCGACTCCTTCTCAATAGATAATAACCTGTTTGCTTCTTTCATGAATCGAATCAAATCTTCTAAAGTCGAGAATTGAGATAACGTCTTGTTTGCGTAATTCAATGTATTGTAAAATTGTTCCTTCATGTATCTGTATTGTAAAATACCCCTTAATAATCTCTTGTTTTTATTTCTTTCCCATTCTTTGTCTTCAATTTTAATCAATCCTAATGTCTGGATCTTCTTCAAATAATCGCAACGACCTTCGGTATTATTTATGTGTTCTATCAAAGGTCTGTCATGAGGTTCCCAATTCATTAAATGTATGTTGCAACAAAAACATTTAACTTTGTCACTTTTACCCATATAAATGAAACCTGCAGCAGCTAAATCTTTGGGTTTTTGAGCAAGATGCGAAGGCCAATTTTTAAACGTTTGAAGTCTTGCACGTTCTAAACTATAATTCGGATATTCAGATTTAATCATTGTTTTTTTACCTCAAAATTGGGTTTGTAAGAATATTTTTTTCCAATTTTGTATTTAAATGATAATTTGTTAAAAAGTTTTAAAATTGTTCATATATATATGTTTTAACTTTTTATTTATATATAAAGAGAAAAAAAACTTTTACAAAAAATTTTTTTTCACATTAAAGAAAATTAAAATTAAAAAACGTTTTTTTTTTTTATATATATATATATAGAGTAAAAAAAAAATAAAAACTTTTTAAACAAATTATTAAAATACAAAATTTAAAATATACATTATTTGCAAGAATTCATAAAACAAAAAAACAAATAATCGATCATTACAACAACACCTAAAAGATGTGAATTGAACTTGAAACAAGTCGAAACGTGTAAGAAATTTGGTTATAAAATCTATAGATTAAAACGACACGACTCCATCGAATTGAACGAAGTTGAGACGAAGGGCTTAGAGCACAAACATGACAAATATAGCATGCCTTTGAAATATGGACGAAGCCATGCTCAATTTGTTCTACGAGTACCAAAGTGATCTACAGAAAATCGTCGTCGCCGAAGATAGAGAATTTGACAAGGACGATTTGTCATTGTTCTATGGAAGTTACATATATCCAAAAATCTCTCTCAAACTCGTAGACAAATTGGGTGGTGAGAGCGAGTTGACCGATGTAAAAAAACTCAAGAGTAAAGATAAGCATTCAACACATTTTCGAAAAAGGAGAAGAGACGAGCGTCAACATGCTAATAACGGACTTGGAAATATAAACAACAGAGAGATTGATTTTTAGCGAAGAAGAAGGAAAAAAAAAAGTAATGAGATCATCTTTAGATCTCATCACTTTTTTTTGTTTTTTTTTGTTTTCCTTCTTCACTATTACCCATATATTATAATAACATTTCCTTTTTTCTTAAATTTCAGTGTCGATTCTTCTTTTCTTTTTTTTGTGATATGCTACATTTTTATAACAACACATTTGTTTATCCGAATCATAATTATGAACGAATGGTGTGCATCTCTCGGTAACACTCACATCATTACCATTCTCTTCAGAAGATAGTGGTGACGGTGGAAAACGTCTCAGTGGTAACGGTGGAAAACATCTCATTCTTTTCAATTTCAGCCATCTATCCCGATCTTTATTTAACTCCTTTATCAGTTCTTTCCTGAGATATCAATCATTAGCGTCTAATTGTTTTTCCACATCTTTTTCCCACACTATCTTGCAATATTCATCCTTAGCGTCTCATTGTTTTTCCACCTTTTTATCCATTTTATATATTATTTTATACTTTCTATGATTTATATTTTATATAATTATATAATTTTTTTACATTATAATAACATATTCAAAATCGGTATATTCTTAAACGGCGAATTCTCACCAAACAACAAACCCTTGCCGAGTCGCTCAACGTTCTGTCCACTATTCAGATAGAGACCGTTTCCACTCAAAGAGTTGTCACCTCTAACGGGTTCTAGATACAATCCTTTACTGCTGTCGTCTACGTGGACGTGACACACGGCTCCTCCATTCTTCAAAAACAGTCCGCTGCCACCCATTAATTTCTCAACTGCCGAACTCGCGAGTCCCGTGAGAGCTCCCACGCCGAGAGTCTTTCCGAGAAAGGGTAATGCCTTTGCAGCGAAGGGTAATGCTTTTGCGGCGATTCCTGCCAATAGCGGTAGGAAACCGCCTTTCATTCTCAAATTGTATCTCAATTGAGCGGGACTCAATCTCACCGTCAACCCTCTTCCATCACGAATCGCTTTCTCCATCCTTTTGATTTGACTTCTGGTCCAGGCGATCGAATCCTGACCGCCTCTCGTCAGATCTTCGTGAGTGAATTTGAATCTCACCGCCTCGCCTCGAGTTGTTAACGCACTCTTAAGTTTCTTCCTCTGTCCTACGGATGTGTTCACGTTTTTAATCACATATTCTGTCATAATTCTTTTTTTAAAATATATTTTCTTCAATTGTTTTCTTGTTTTAATGATAATTATATATATTAAAATAATTTTTGTAAAATTAATATTGCGTTTATTTTATTTTTGTTATTTATATATATACACAATATTTTTTTTTTTTGCTTTTATATTTCTCTTATGTGAAATCGTATCGTCACCCTCTCTCCGCGAAGATCTAACAGTTCACCATTTTGATCCGTCAACATGGTTTTGAGACTATACACCGTGTCTAAAATCACTGGAGATAAACTAAATTTTGAGGTCGCTCCACGATCTTATAACTCAGCGACACGTTTGGAAAGAAGGAATAGACCGTCGGTTGAGCGCTACCATTCACGTAGCTTCCAGCAATCACATCCACGTTCACCAGAATGCTATTGACTGCGAGAATGTCGACCGTATTTTCAGATGCCGTGTGGTCTCGATATATCTTTCGATCGAATCCCAACATCTTGCCTATAGAATCATCCGTGTTGAAATCCACTCGAAAATTATCTTCCAAATTCAACATCGTCTGTAATGTATTAGGATTGGGAGCGAGTCTGATCTTGTTGCTTCCCTTTCCATCCGTCTTCATTCGCGTCTGAATGTAATTGTTCAAATCGTCTATGTCGTAACTTCCTTTGGGAATTCGAATCTTCAACCAATCCACTCCGTCGGAATACTTGAACGAGTTATTCTTTTCGGTGACGTTGGGAAAGGAATAATAAGTCTCCAGATTCACCAACGCCTTCTCATATCTTTTCTCTCTATTCAATTCGATGGAAGGTTCGAATTTCGTCGCGAATCGAGTCGAATCGCCACTCACCACTATTTGAATGGATTGTTTTGCAGCCGTATTCTCGGCTATCCGTTCTAACAATTCTCCTTGTTCGAACATTATATTTTAATTTTATTTTTATTTTTTCAAAACTAATTATTTGAAGATTTATTATTTTCTAAAAATTTTTTTTTATTTTCACGCTCTATCTTATTATCATCAGAAACATAAAACTTGTCGAATCCGCACCGATATTTTCCGCGATTAAATTCGCTAGTCAAATCGATCACGATGAAATTGTAAAGTCCTCCATCCCAAACCCTCTTGCAGAATCTCCTGAATTCCGCCACGCTCATGTCGTTTGCGACGTGATCGCCGTAGAGTTGATTGAGATTCTTGAGATCTTGGCGAAAGAGACATAGAAAATTAGCATTCTCCCTTATCGTCTGTCTGGGCAATCGAAAATAATTCTGCGACAGGTAGAAACAGTCCACGTTGCTGTGTCGACCCCTAACGTAATACGATTCGCATCGGTTCTGTCTCTCCAAAAGTAGATCGTCGAAAATCATGAGATTCTTATCTTCCGATTTCAATTCTCTAGGATCTGGAACGTCACTAGCGTTCTCATAAAATCGACACTCGACGTTCGAAGATGCATTTCTCTTAATCAATTCCATCGCCGCACCGTCCAAAATGGTCGAAAGAGGAGCTTCACTTTTGTCGAATTCCTCCCTACTGTCAAAGATTCTTGCTATGACGTCCTTGGGCAATCTACGATCCATGCACTCTCGAAGCAATCTGTATTCGGGTTGAAACCAGCTCTTGCCGAACACAAACAATCTGTCGTAATCCAACCAGTCGGGTCGGGACAACAGATTCATCAACAGATTGGTCTTTCCACAATTCGATTTTCCCACTATCAAGCCTCTTATGTTTTTGGGAAAGAACTCGTTATTCGACCTCTTGGTTGCGGCGTCGTTCCAAGACATATCTTTAATGTTCATCTTTGTTTTTTTATTTTTTGTTTGTTATTTTAGATTTTTTTCAAGCACAATTTTTATGTTTTTTTTCAAACTCAGTTGTTTTAATATTATTTTCTATGTATTTATATTACACCGTCGCGAGTTCTCTTCAATCTGGATCCACTCGTCATTTTGGCTAAATCTTGTATGGGTACCACAGCATCCTTAAAATCTTTCCGACTTTTCGGCGTTCGCTCTAATGCAGCTCACTTCGCCGGTGGACTGATCAACTTGTCGATCAATGCGTCGGCTGCCCTCTTGCCAGCCACAGAAGCTATCCTACCACTGGCTTCGGAAGCGGCTTTCTTACCAGCATCCAAAGACGTCTTCTTACCGACCTCAAACGCGGTCGATGCGAGTTTTCTACCCGCATCGCTCGTGAACGCTCGCATTATAGAATCGACGATGCCAGAACCGCCTTGAACGTAAGTTCTGACGTATCCCCTGTTCTTTATCACCAACATATTTTTATTTTATAATATATTTTGTTTTTTCACTGGTAAATCGTTTGTTGTTTAAATACTTTTATTATTCTAGTGTAAAAATTTACTGTTTTTATTTTATATATTTTTGTTTGTTTGTTTGTTTCTCTCTACTTATTATATACATCAATCCTTCAATTCGTTCATCAGCCTTTTATAATGGTTTTTATTCAAAACCTTCTGTCTTAACAATTCGTCACATATGCTAACTATCTCATTATGTAATCCTGTGTTACCAGCGCGTCTCCTCGCCATCAACAATCTCAATCTCTGAGACAGAGCGTCAGAATCGCTCGGAAGAAAAGTGGTTTTCACCCCTTTACCAGTCACCGATTCGACGAACTTCTTATTCATATCCCATATGGGTTTCACCACTTTCGTCCACTTGTAACCTCTGTTGGCTTTAGGTCTAGTCTCTCTGGCATCGTTATTTCTCAGCATGGCGTGGGTCTGAACCAGAATGTCGCCGTAATTGTCAAAATCCTGTTCCGTGTAATCTCCAGGCTTGTCGAAAAGGAGCAATCTGCGCAGTCCATCAGTTATTTTATACTTATTCGAACCGACAATTAAATCTTCATCATCCATTTCCACTTCTGTGTCGCCTACAAAAGTTCTACCCTCAGAATCCTTATAAATTCCATACAAGAGATCTCTCTTACCGCCATCCTCGGACGACGCGACGCTATCAGTGGTGATAGTCGAAGCTGTATCGTCGCTCACGTCGGTTTGAATCCCTGTGGAAACGTAATCCGGTGTAGATTGAAAGGAATACCGATTTCCAAAACTACGGGGCAAAGAACCCATTCTCAAAGAACTCTCTTTTATGGGTCTCAATTCTTCGACTATCTCCTTCTTGTTCGCTCTTGAACATCCGTCACGGGTTTAAATATTTTTGTGGTTTCACGTCTGAGTTCCATCTCTCCGAGACGTCTGCTTCTGTCAGCCGATTGAATGCTCTTCTTGGCACGTTCATATTCGCCTAAAATTTGATCTCGACGTTTAGCATCCATCTGTAAAAACGTTTTTCGTTTTTAATTGTTAATGTTCCGTTGAGTATGCTAATGTGAGTTATTTATTATTTTCAAAATTAAATGTATAATTATTTTTTTATGTTTTACGTAAATAAAAATCTTCTGTGTTTAATATAATAACTAAAAAAATTCATATCTCAACTCAGTGTTGAACTGGGAAAACTTGAAAAGTTTGAAAGTTTAAGCACATGACAAACCGGTTTCTGATTTAACGCATTTGAGAATAATTACGTTTGTTAAAAGGATTTTCATTCATATCTCAAAATCATTCACTCAATGTTGAATTGAGAAAACTTTGAAAAAGTTTAAAAATTTTAGCACATAAAGAAACCGGTTTCTAATTTAACATTAAAAGGATTTCATTCACATCTCCGAACATTATCACGAATATATTAAAAATTTACCACTCAAACCTAATTGAGTGGAAAAAATGCGTTTTATTATCTATTATTAAAACGAACCATTAAAACGAAAACCTTCATTCAAACCACAACAAAAACATGAGTGTCAATTACAAACTATTTTTTTATTTGATGAAACATTCCATAAAGTGTTTTATTAAAATTTACTTCACAAAATTAGCATTGGATTGGTAAAAAGGAAGACGTTTTTCGTCTCTGGTCGTGACCCCACCCCCACATAAAATGAAAAATGTCATTTTCGTAATGTATTCATCGAGCCCTTCATATTAATACCTCACATGCCTGGCTTTGTATAAAGAACGATGTTTTTCGGCTCTGGTCGTGACCCCACCCCACGACGAGGGTTAAAATTACGATCTTCTTAATCCACTCGTCGAGACCTTCAATTTGATAGGTCACGTGACCACCTTCTCGAAACTTCGATTTTTCTGATGGGCGTGACCACCCACCCACACATAAAATGAAAAAACGTCATTTTTGTAATGTATTCATCGAGCCCTTCATATTAATACCTCACATGCCTGGATTTGTAAAAAGGAAGTCGTTTTTCGGCTCTGGTCGTGACCCCACCCCACGATGAGGGTTAAAATTATGATCTTCTTAATCCACTCGTCGAGACCTTCAATTTGATAGGTCACGTGACCACCTTCTCGAAACTTTCGATTTTTCTGATGGGCATGACCCCCACCCCCACGACGAGGGGAGATAACTTTGTATGATTAAGTTTATGAGAATCAAGCAATCTGATTGGTTAATTAGCGTTAGGAACGTGAAATGATTGGGTAATTACTTATTTCAAGCTCTTCAAGCTTTTGGGCATCGTGGCAGTGGGTTTGCAGGTTCGGTATCACCTCTCGTACATAAGTCGATTTCTGATGTAGAATCCACAAATGGGTTTCTGTGTACGCCTCCATAGGGATTCAATGTTAAAATCGTGTACAGATACGGATGATACAGAATCCGCAAACCACTTTTTGATGATGATACAGAAACCGTAACACGTTTTTTGCTCGCGATTTCAACACTGAATCCTATGGGGGGAAACCCATTTGCGGATTCTGTGTCAGACGGTACACCTTTTTTTCCTTAAAATTTCATACATTTTTTCACTCTTGAGCGATGTGTATATAGAATCCAGTGATGTAGAATCTGCAAAGCGGATTCTGTATCACCATAAAAAACGACAAATCGTGTACCTGTACACGATTCTAAAACTAAATCCAATGGAGGTGTACATCGATGTACGTGTACATGTACGAAATCGTGTACAAGTGATACTGAATCCGCATTTATTACCTACTCATGATATGGTTTAATATTTTCATCAATTAGTCTGTGTGAAACACACAGACTATTGTTTTTGCACGGTTTCTTTCTTTTTTTTCTTCTTCTTCTTCTTCTTCTTCTTCTTCTTCTTCTTCTTCTTCTTCTTCTTCTTCTTCTCCTGTCTTCTGTCTTCTCATCACTTTTTTGTCCGCAAGATAACTTGAAAACGAATTGCCCTATCTCGTTGATTTTTGGCATGCTGATAGACAGCCACAAGTTCTCGGCCACCTATGTTTTTCAGATTCCTGGGGTATCAGGGGTGTCTGTAGGGGTGTTTTGAAAGTGGGTCACGCCCATATCTCAAAAGGTGGGCGTGGCCAAAATTTTTGAAAGTGGGTCAAGCTCATATCTCAAGCATGGTATGACATATGGACCTGGGACCAACACCAAATGAGTCAACACTCGATGGAGATTCAAAATATGGGTCAAGGTCACGGAGGTCACCTAGGGGTCATTAAGTGCATTTTTCATAATTGCTGGAAATCACATTTTTTGACCCCCTAAAGCATTCCTGGCATACATACATGCATTTTGACGTAAAAAAAGTGGGCGTGGCCAAAATTTTTAAAAGTGGGTCAAGCTCATATCTCAAGCATGGTATGACATATGGACCTGGGACCAACACCAAATGAGTCAACACTCGATGGAGATTCAAAATATGGGTCAAGGTCACGGAGGTCACCTAGGGGTCATTAAGTGCATTTTTCATAATTGCTGGAAATCACATTTTTTGACCCCCTAAAGCATTCCTGGCATACACACATGCATTTTGACATAAAAAAGTGGGCGTGGCCAAAATTTTTGAAAGTGGGTCATGCTCATATCTCAAGCATGGTATGACGTGTGGACCCTGGACCAACACCAAATGAGTCGACACTCGATGGAGATTCAAAATATGGGTCAAGGTCACGGAGGTCACCTAGGGGTCATTAAGTGCATTTTTCATAACTGCTGGAAATCACATTTTTTGATCCCCTAAAGCATTCCTGGCATACACACATGCATTTTGACGTAAAAAAGTGGGCGTGGCCAAAATTTTTGAAAGTGGGTCATGCTCATATCTCAAGCATGGTATGACGTATGGACCTGGGACCAACACCAAATGAGTCGACACTCGATGGAGATTCAAAATATGGGTCAAGGTCACGGAGGTCACCTAGGGGTCATTAAGTGCATTTTTTCATAATTGCTGGAAATCACTTTTTTTTGACCCCCTAAAGCATTCCTAACATACACACATGCATTTTGACGTAAAAAAGTGGGCGTGGCCAAAATTTTTTTAAAGTGGGTCACGCTCATATCTCAAGCATGGTATGACGTGTGGACCTGGGACCAACACCAAATGAGTCGACACTCGATGGAGATTCAAAATTTGGGTCAAGGTCACGGAGGTCACTCAGGGGTCAATGAGTGCATTTTTCATAATTGCTGGAAATCACATTTTTTGACCTCTAAATGCTTCCCCAAAATTCAGACATGCATTTTTCATGAAAAAAGTGGGCGTGGCCAACATTTTTGAAAAGTGGGTCACGCTCATATCTCAAGCATGGTGTGACCTGGAGCCAACACTAAATGAGTCGACACTCAATGGAGGTTCAAAAATATGGGTCAAGGTCACGGAGGTCACCTGGGGTCATTGAGTGCATTTTTCAGAATTGCTGGAAATCACATTTTTGACCCCCTGAAGCATTATTGGCATACACACATGCATTTTGACGTAAAAATGTGGGCGTGGCCAAAATTTTTGAAAGTGGGCCACGCTCATATCTCAAGGATGGTATGACACACATACTCCATAGAGGTTCACAATATGAACAAGGTCACTAAGGTCGCCCAGGGATAACTGAATGCATTTTTTTAGTATTGCTGGGAATCACATTTTTTGGACACCTAATGCATTCTCTTGGCAAACCTTTTGAATGCTGCGCACATATATTCCTTTTCTGGTTTCTTAGAAGAATTGTTCTGATTCCATTATGAATATCTGTAAATACTGTTTAAGAAAAATCATTCCAGATTGTTTAAAAAATATGTTACTCCCGAAAATAACCCTCCATAAATTCTATTTCTATATAGTTTTTTCCCAATAGATATTTTAACTCTTTTCTTACAAGCTTGAATTTACTGGATGCAGTAAATTCTATTTCTGTAGTATTAACATTATTTTCTATTTCAATGATTTTTGTCTGATGGATTCTTTACTATTCTACTGAAATTTGGCACATATGTAGAGTTTCATTAAAAGTTTCTCATCTGGAATATGGCATTTCTGAAGTTTTTCTTTTTCTGCCAAAACCGTGCAAAATGTTGTCACAATGTTACGTTTTGCCACAATTCTCAAACAAGACCCAGGTCGATTTGGCTGGAGCTGTCATTATATTTGTAGCATGTCTTACTACCCATGACTACATAAGCTGTATTACCCACGTTGCTCCATTTTGACCTCAAAATTCCGAGCAAAGTGCAATTTTGGAAAAACTGGTCAATTTTCACATGCAATTTCTCAGCCACATTTTTTCAAAGCGTTTCCTATGAGAAGTTTGAGCATTCATCCAAGAATAATTTGGCTGTTATATATTCTATTCAAAGTTTTAACCTTAAACTCGTTTTCGAGCCTTGAATTCGAGTACCCTTAACTCGTTCATAAACATGGCTCACTTTTAGATCATTTTTCTTCCATTTACGAATGGTATATCGAAAAGTGATGCACATGTTCGTATTCACAATTACCTATCGAGCATATTTTCTGTTGTACGTTTGGTTGTAAAGTTTAACCATATGCCCATTTTATTTGCATAAAGATAGATGCTGTCCAAAAAACTCGCGCTTTTTCAGAATTTGGTAAGATTAAGTGACCATTCCTAATTGATTGAGTGCTGAATGTTTTCAATAGCTGCATGCAGCAGTCATAGTATGAAAACTTTTGTTCTATATGTGAGTATTAAAAGTTTAACCCTTAGCAGATTTGAGACTCCCATATGGGTACTGTCTGAATAATTGTGATTTTCGTAATATCTGAAAATTCTGTTGACATTCAGATTTACAGTTCAAGTCCAAGAAGATTTTCCTTGATAAGGTAGCTGTAAAGTTTAACCCAATCCCTGTTTCGGATGCATAAAGATAGTTGCCGTCGAAAATAACTCGATTTTTCAGAATTTGGTAAGTTTAAGTCGCAATGTACTCCATCCCTAATTGATTGAGTGCTGAATGTTGTCTATGGGTGCATGCGGCTAGCAAAGTATGACAACTTTTGTTTTACATGTTATCATTAAAAGTTTGATCCTTGGCAGATTTGAGAGTTCCCAAGTGCGTCCTGTTGAAATAATTATTTTCGTAAAATCAGTACCTGAATATTGGTAAGCATGCAGTGAGCTTTCGGTCCTATATAAAGGTGCAAATAGTTAAAGTTGAACAGTTCATCAGACAGAAATAATGCCACACTCTGCCGTTGACGGGTAAATAATGAATGGAAATTTCATTGCATTGAAAATAAAGTGGCAACGAACCGTCCCCACGGTTTCCATGCGAGGCGTGGTGTTTTCCACGCGATCAGAACACTCGATTTTGTGCCCAAATGTCGGCCAGGCTACGTAGAACAAGTTCTGAAAATTGCAAGTCGCTGCCTTCAGCGGTCTGGACACAGTGAGCGTATGTCCGACAGTGCTATTTTAATGTCTTTTGTTCAAATTCTCATTAATCTTTTCCCGCCAAAACCAACTCACCGCTGTTTCTTTTCACTTTTAACTTCCGACGATTCTCAAAGGCTTCAATGTTGCGATGGGATCCCTGGGTGCTGTTCTTAATGAAACTACCTTGATTTACAGCCATCTCTCCGTCAGTCGCGCTCTATTGTAACTTTTATGTGGACCTACCCCAGAGAGGGGGGCACCACGAGAGACTGTGCCCATTCCCGCCCTCTTCTTTCGCTCCGACTTGAAATAGACCAAATTCAGAAAATTACCTCCTCTCTTGAAAAACGCTATATGTCAGCGAATTCTCCGCGGATTTCCACGAAATTTTCACTCAGCATTCACGAATAGATGCTCCATCGGATGCCCGGAAAGGCGACACGAATTGCGCATTTCCTCAAGTCCAATTCGAAAAGAGCGTATGCGCATGCGCGTGAGGCTCCCACGGGCTATGCGCTTGGTTGTTGGATTTTTCAGGCACAGGTCGAGTTGGGCAGATCTTCTAGAACGAACGTTGAAAATTTCGAGTCGCTACTCCAAAAACTCTCTCCACAATCTACTGTATATGTAATGGAGTGTAAACTTTTTATGTCCTGCCGGCAGTACCAACCACCCTTCTAATTTTATATCTTGTTATTATTAATAAACGTTTAACCCTTGGCAGATTTGAGACTTCCCTTATGGGTACATCTACGGGGTTTTCACCCGGTCACAGGACTCAAAAAAGATACTAAACAGAATTTCAAGTGGCTGCCTTGGACGGTCTGGTTACAATTGACGTATGTCCTTGTTATGCCCACAACGAATAGTCAGGAGCCATATTGTTTTACCTCTGTCTTTCCCTCTATCTTTCTGCATATAGGGTATATTGTTTGTCCGTCTAACCTCTCTTATTAGCTCATCTTGACAAAGTCAAGCTGAGCTAATTTCATCCCTCTCTGTCCGTCGTCCGCCGTGCGTCAACACCATTTTTTGGTCTTCTCCTCCAAAGCCACTGAGCCAATTTAAGGGAAAGTTTGTGTGAGTGATGATTCCAAAGGGCCATGGCATTTTTGTTCAACTCAACATGCCCAGACCCATAGGAAGGGAGTGGGAAAAATGCTCCAATAAATTTTAAAAATCTTCTCAAGAACCAGTGTGTACAATGACTTGACATTTGCTATGGAACTTCCTTTTGGGGAGTAGAATCAACTTTTTTCAAACGAAGTTCGTGAAGCAATTTTTGGCTTTGTAATGGGAGGGATAAGATTTTTGACCCCGCCCAAAATTTCTATTTTCTTAACCGATGGTCCGGTATGAACCAAATTTGGTATGTGGTATTATTGGGTCATAAGTACTTGACCCATGCAGAAAAAAAATTCCCGCATCCCCATGGGAACCCTGGAAGCTAAAATTAGAAATATTTTCAAATGTCAAATATTTCCCAAACCACACGGAACAGAGAGCTGTTATTTGGTATGAAGTATCCTTAGGACCAGTAGAAATGAATGGTTAAAAAATTGCCATCGGTTATGTTAGGGTGTTCTGTAATGGGCATCGAAAAAAGTGCTGAGTCAGCATATTTGCAAAAATTAAAAAAATCTTTTTCTCCAGAACCAATCATCAGAATCTTTTGATATTTGGTATACCGCATTCATAGGGGGAGGGAGGGGGGGGGGGGGGTCAGATGCAAGTTTGTTGAAATAAAAAAGCTCATTGGTTCATATTTGGGCTCAATTTTTAGCATAGGTTATATGGGGAATATTCTTTAAAAATCTTCTTCTTCAGAACCACCAGTCAGAATCTCTTTCTCTTAATGTTTGGTATGCATCATGCATCATTGTTACGAGGGTCAGATTCAAGATTGTTCAAGCCAAATCCCTAGGTTGATATTTGGGCTTTCTACAGAAGCCCAAATTTTAACTTTGTTCAATATGGGGGGGGGGGGGGGGGGGGAGGGGGTAATTTAAAAAAAAATCTTCTTCCTCAGAACCACCAGTCAGAATGCTTTCATATTTGGTATGCAATATAGGGGTCAGATTCAAGTTTGTTCAAATCAGATCCATAGGTATATATTTGGGATCGCTACGGTAGCCCAATTTTTTTCCTTAGTGCAATATGAGGAAATTTCTTTAAAAATCTTCTTCTTCAGATCCACCAGTCGGAATGCTTTCATATTTAGTATACAACATTTCTAGGGGGGGGGGGGGGGGCAGATTCCAGTTTGTTCAATTCGATTGCCTGGGTTAATATTTGGGCTCCATATGGGAACCTGAAGTTTAACTTAGTACAATATAAGGGGATTTCTTAAAAAATCTTCTTCTTCAGATCCACTAGTCAGAATGCTTTCATATTTGGTATACAACATCTCTAGGGGAAGGGGCCCGATCCAAGTTTGTTCAAATCGGATCCATAGGTTAATATTTGGGCTCGCTATGGTAGCCCAAATTTTAACTTGATGCAATATGAAGAAATTTCTTTAAAATTTCTCTTCTTCAGATCCAACAGTAAGAATGCTTTCATATTTGATACACAACATCTCTAGGGATGTCAGATTCAACTGTGTTCAAATCGAGAGCTTAGGTTAATATTTGGGCTCCCAATGGAGTCGGAATTGGCCATTTTGCTGAAGAATTAAAAATTTTGTATTCAGTACCCTCTAGAGGTGTGTAACTAAGATTAATCCACAAAAGGTTGTATCAAGGGGCTTCATTGGGGAGCTCAACATTTTACTTTATGATCAACTGAAGAAAAGGCATGATGCCCGTATTATTTTTGTCACTCCTGAGGGACTCAAGAATTGAGAGTGTAGCCTATGGAGATGTCTTGTTTAATGTGCTCATCCTTGGACTATGTTTAAATTGTGTTCTGTTCAAGATGAGCGCTTTAGGCCCCGTGAGGCCTCTTGTAATTTTCAATGTATTACTTTTTTATTTCACAGGATGTTTCTACATTTTCCAGATGTGTGCGTATTGTCAGAATTTTGACTTGCTTCAATATTTTACAAAACTACTGGTTGTTAAACTTAGTCTATTTTAACTCAAGTTTGGTGAAGCCAAATTCGAGGTATTGTCATGGCCCGTCGTCTGTCTGTCCGTCTGTCGTGTTGTACACATGGCTCGGGCTAGAGGCCGTATTTATGAAACAAAACCTCTTGGGTACCTTTGTTGTCACTGTGAAACGAGAACAAGTGTTTTGGGGCCCGGTCTGGAATTCAAGATGGCCACTGGCAGCCATTCTGTTCAAAATTAGGTGCAATCAGATTTTTTTGGCGCAGAACTTCCATATGAAAGCTCTGATTTGAATAATTTTTGTATGAATGTTTATTACCATGGAATACATCATATATAACACTTTTTTTTCTCGTGTGTAAATTATGCAAATTAGACTAACTTTTGATTTAATTAGTGTTATTTTCAGCACTGTTGGTGCAAATACCAATACGGTTCGGGCAAGAGGCCGTATTTATGAACCGATCGTTACGAAACTTCTTTGGTACCTTTGTTATCACCGTGGGACGAGAACGAGTGTTTTGGGGTCCGTTCTGAAATTCAAGATGGCCGCTGGAAGCCATTTTGTACAAAATTAGGTGCAATCAGATTTTTGCGGCAAACTTCCATATGAAAGCGCTGATTTGAATAATTTTTTGTGTGAATGTTTAGTACCGTGGGATAGATCACATATAATACGGTTCTTTTTCCTCGTACATAAATTATACCAATTAGACTAACTTTGAACTATTTAATGTTACTTTCAGCACAGTAACTGCAAATGCCAATACGGCTCGGGCTAGAGGCTGTATTTATGAACTGATCTTTACGAAACTTCTTGGGTACCTTTGTTATCACTGTGGGACGAGAACGAGTGGTTTTGGGTGCAGTCCGAAATTCAAGATGGCCACCAGCAGCCATTTTGTACTTTAGTTAGTGCATCAGTTTTTTTGTACAGAACTTATGTATGAAACTTCTGATTTGAATAAATTTTTGTATGAATATTTAGTACCATGGGATACATCACAAAAAGTACGGGTTTGTTTTTCTCGAGCAGAAATTATGCAAATTAGATGAACTTTTGATTTATTCAGTGCTACTAATACACAGTAAGTGCACGTGTCAATACCACTCGGGCTGGAGGCTGAATTTATGAACCGATCTTCACAAAACTTCTTGGGTACCTTTGTCATCACCTTGGGACGATAACAAATGTTTCTGGGTGCGGTCCAAAATTCAAGATGGCTGCCAGTGGCCATTTTGTACCGAAATTAGGTCCAATCAGTTTTTTTTTGTACACAACTTCTATACGGCACAGGCTGGAGACTGTATTTATGAACCGATCTTTACGAAACTTCTTGTGTACCTTTTGTTATCACCGTGGTATGAGAACGAGTGTTTTGAGGTGCGGCCCAAAATTCAATATAGCCGCCAGCAGCCATTTTGTACCAAAGTTAGTGCAATCAGTTTTTTGTACAGAACTTCTGTATGAAAGTTCTGATTTGAATAAATTTTTGTAGGAATGTTTAGTAACATAGAATACATCACATATAATACGTTTTTTTTTCTCGTGTAGAAATTATGCAAATTAGATGAACTTTGATTTGTTCAGTGTTACTTATACACAGTAATCGCATATGTTAATACGGCTCGGGCTAGAGTCTGTATTTATGAACCGATCTTCACAAAACGTTTTGGGGTACCTTTGTTATCACCTTGTGACTGGAATGAGTGTATTTGGGTGCCTTTGTTATCACTGTGCTATGAGAACAAATATTTTGGGGTTCAGTCAGACCCACTCTGGGACTCAAAGATTTCTTTTTATGTCACCTCCCCCCCCCCCCCCCGACTAAAGTCGGGTGGCATATAGTGATTGAAGTGTGCTTGTGTCCGTCCGTGTGTGTGTCCATGTGTGTGTGTGTGCGCCCGAGCCAATAACTCGAAGACTGTTTGGGCCACAGTCATCAAACTTCACACAATTATAAAGGACCATGGGAGGATGTGCCACACACCATGGCCGGTGTTTCTTTAGTTATAAAGTAGTTTTTGCTCATACTTCAGGCTTGGTGTGACCTATAGAAATACTACCTACATCAAATGAGTTGAAACTTGCTGGAGGTTCAAAATGTGGTCCACCTCTATGCGGTCAAGAGAGGTCATTAAATGCATATTTTTTGCGACCTATTAGGAAAGTCACTTTATACCAATTAATGCAATTCTGAAGATTATACGTGTATCTCATCATTCAAATGGCAGCGGCAGTAATGTCAATTTCTGATTCCTTGATCGAACCCTATAAATGGTGTGCACATATATGCCTTTTTCGGGTTTCTTAGAAAAATTGTTCTGATTCCTGTATGAATATTTTCTCCATGAAAGAATTTCACAAAAAGCAGATAGGGAGTAAGCTGTGACTGTCACATACAATAACCTGATCTGTTTATTTAATCTCATTGTACAGAATTAATTCCCAAACCAAGTTAATATAAAAACAAACAACTTGATCATGAAGAATTCCAGTGTACATGTAATTATAAAACTACACTGAAGATTTGTTATTGAAACCTATCACAATACTGTCAGAATGCCGGTAAAAGATGCAATACTGACATAGTTGACTGTACTGTTAACTGTATTAGTGCTACGACTGTTTAAAATTAATTTATTACAGAAGTTCTAGTTTTATTAATGCCTTGTTTAGGTCACTAGATGCCCTTTTAAGAGTAGGCCTTCAAATGAGCTCTTAGAGGTTTTAAGTTTTTACGACAATATCTCCGATATAGAGTCTATGCACCCTTTGTCAGCGCGACAACTCAAATACGGATCATCCTATCTCTATGCATTTTAGCATGCTGGTTAACAATACCCAGTTTGCACTCATCTATGTTTTTTGCACTCGTTCGATCTGAATGACAGATCTGAAGTTGGTGGAGCCATTATTTCAAAGTGGGTTGCGCTCATTCTTCAATGTAGATGTAGACATGGAACTACACCGACTGAGTTAAAAATTGCTGGAGATTCAATATATGGTCCACCTGAATGGGGTCATCAAGTGCATATTATTAAGAATGACTGAGAAATGCATTTACACCTTAATGTATTTCTAAAGTTTATGAATGTATTTCATCACTCAAATTAGTGGGCAGAGCCAAACTTTTTCATTTCTGATTCGTGTATCGAACCCTTTGAATGCTGGTCACATATATGCCTATTCTGGTTTCTTATAAAAATTGTTCTGATTCCTGTATGAATATCTGTAAATACTGTTAAGGAAAACCCATTTCTGATTTGTTAAAAAATATTTTACTCCAGAAAATAAGCCTCCATAAATTCTCTTTCTGTAGAGTTTATTCCTGATACTTTAACCCTTTAACACAGACTTGATTTACTGGATGCAGTAAATTCTGTTTCTCTAGTTCTGTCTGCATTTGATAAAATGTTTTAACTCCCATACACATCTTATCTGGATCTCTTAGGTTTAAAGTTTTAAACGAGTTTTCTGACGGATACTCTGAACATCATGTTCCATTTTTTGCGTTAGTACATTTTTTTAAAATTTTTACACCTGTCCCATGTTCTTACTATGTGAAACAGTACCGAAACATTACGGCAAAAATACATAGCGACAACCATCTGTCTGTTTCTTTTAGCGACACTTTCAACAACCAGGATCACATTGTGTCGGATAGTTTTATAGGTGGAGAAATCCGGCGTACCCGGAGAGAACCACCAAGCAGCGGCGAGCAATTGTTAGACTCTACAAACTACTAGTTCTGCACAAGCATAGTTAGCAGTGGTTCAAGGCAAATGCATTATCGACGTGTAGTACTACTTAGAACACCGCGACACAGTGCCCACACATGGGCAATCGGAATTCAGAGTCTTGCCCCAAGACAACACAGTTGCCGCTGGTCAGGATCGAACCCGCGAGTTTTCGGTTAAATGTTCAATTCTCTAACCATTCGGCCACTGCGCTCCCACCAACTGTCGGTACGTCTATTGTAATACGGCGCGATAAAAAATGAACTTCTTCAACTGGGGCCAATACTATAGAACTTTTACAATAGTATTTTCAAGAATTGTATTTTCTGGTTACAACCTTTAATGGGTTGAAATGAACCATTAGCATTTTCAAAGATGTGGCAATTTGCCAGTTGGCAAATTGCCATACCTTTTAAAATGCTAATGATTTATTGAAGTCAATCATATTAAAAGGTAGCAAATACAGTTCCAGAAAATACAATTGTAAAATTTTTATAGTATCGGTTTAGTTCCGGTAGCACAAATTTGGGCTGAATTCCAATGTTCTCTGGATGTGCTTCATATTATCTTTGACGTGAAACTATTTCACCTGTATGGATTTGCGAGGGCTCACAGGATAAAATATTGGTCTTTAAACGGAAAAGTCCACAGTTCGATCCTGACCAGTGGTATCTGCGTTGTGTCCTTGGGCAAGACATCCCGATTGCACATATGGTGGCACAGTGGTGCTGTGTACTAAGGCGTATTACACGCCGATAGTGCTGCTACCCCTGCTTGTGCTGAGTTACTGAGTTGGAGAGTCTAATAGTTTATTGCCGCTGCTCAGTGGTTTTCTCCGGGTACTCTGGGCTCCTCCATCCGTAAATATGTCCGACACGAGATGACTCCGAATGTTGAAAGTGTCGATAAACCCCAGCAAATAGGCAAACAGATCCGGTATGGATTTGTCTTGCTATAATTTGTTGGAGAGTAAATTATAACGAGGCAAAGCCACGTGAATAAATTTTGATGATCAAAAACAATCTAACAGTTAACTCTTTTGGGCAATGTCATGAAACCTTTCTGTTGGTTCGATATTGAAGCAAAACAGAGGAAGTTATATTTAGTTTCTCTGCAGTACACCACTAGACTGTTCAGTTGCCATGGAGATTAGACCAACTAATATCTTTTAACCTTCTGGAGTGTGGCTGCAGATTAAAGATATTAATTAATAAGTTAATCTACCTAAACACTTGAAACATGGCATCTTTAGGTGTGGACAATGCCATTTTGCAAGGCTGGAATTAAAGAGTTTAACTCCTTGCTTGCATGCTGCTGGTGGATATTGCAGAAAAAAGGACAGAAATTGGCTTGTAATTAAAATAAGTAGAAGTTGAGGTTATTTAACAAAATTTCCCCCTGTAAATTCTGTACACGTTTTTAACCAAAGACTTCTTGAGTCAAATGTTCGTGAATGTTTCATAAAATCTAGTCACGACTGCTTCACAGCAGTCATGAATAAATTTTATAAAAAATATTTTAAAGTTACTTAACAGGTAAAGAGTTAGTGCGTTCGTTCGAAAAGTGGTTCCACCGCACACGAACACTCTATTACTTTTCCATGATTATAACAAGCATTCTCGTAAAATTTAAAGCTGAAGTACCGGCAGCTAACTGCCTGCACTTTTAACGTACATGTACACATCATATTTTTGCAGTGTAGTGCAGTCATAATTTCTGCATCTAAAAGTGTTCGAAATTATACGTGCACCTGTTACACTCGAAATTACGTCGAACAAATGTTGCGAAAATACAAAGGGTTGCCAAGTCATTTTGAGGAGATAGCGACGATTATCTTATAACTGGGCACATGAGATATTTATATTACCGCGTGCGCCCATGCCCCCATGCGTGCTTGCAGATCGAGTGAGGTAACCGTCAGTATCCACGAGAAAACATTAGATTCTCCTATTATTTCACCTGCATTGGCACAGATTTCAATGTTTCCGATAAAGGGACTCACAAATCTTTCAAAACGTATGTAAGTCATTGATTCCATTTTAATCAGTCTTCCTCTGCATTGACTAAACTACCACAGAAAAATATAATCCTGCTGTAATTTGTGCACAACGGTTGCATGTGGGTTTAAATTCTAAAAAAACGAAGTATTTAGTGCGAAAGAAAACAACATAGAACAACATTATTGATTTATTTAAGCACATTTAATGTGTTTGTTTAATTCTTATATGGGAGTTCGATAAAGTCACCTACAAATTTTTCAAAACATATGCAAGTCATTGACTCCTTATTTAATCAGTCTGCCACTGCATTTACTAAACTACCACAGGAAACTATAATTCCGCTGTTATTTTTGCACATCGATTGCAGACAGGGACGTGGCTAGAGGCTTCTGATTGGAGAGGATGTGTAGGGTAGTGAATTTCCAACGAGAGGGGTGTCCCCCTCAGGGTCCCACCCCCCTTGTTGGAAATTCTCTACCAAGAAAAATTTGGAAAATGAACCATGAAAGAGGGAATAAAATTGATTCTAGTAACTGAAATGTCAACACATTTATGGCAGTATTGTCAGGTTATTGTTATTTGGTATTATTCTGGGAATTGAATATGAGCAAAAGAAATGCTCAAGCTGAGAACCTTGAGCAATTCACACTGTCCTGACTTTAAATCAGATCTTATGCAGGAATGATCAGTTTTTGATGTTTCATCATTTTGAAACTAAATGATGGAATTAACTCGGGATGACTTTACATGATGTGATTTTCTTGAAGTGCTTTTTGAGGATTTATTTTATTACGATAAGTAAACGTATTATAGACATCTCGCACCGATTGACATCATGCATACTTATGAAGCTCGATATTGCGTACACAGTAGTTGTAAATAGTAACAGTTGGAATTTTTGCCGATTTGAAATCAAGTTGGAATTTTGGGAAGTAAAAGAGACATCACCAAAGAAGCTATAAAATCCAGATGGATGGAATTTCCAACTACTCATGACTTTCCCTCCGAATTTCCAACTATAGAAAATTTTGGCCACACCCACACCCTCCTTGTCGCCACGTCCCTGATTGCAGGTGGGTTGAAATTTCAGAAAACGAAGAATTGAGTGCGAAAGAAAACACCTAGAACAACATAATTGATTTATTTAATTATTTATTGATTTATTTAAGTACATTTAATTTGTTTGTTTAATTCTCATATGGGTGGGTCTGGGTAACTTCTCTACCAGACTGGAACCAAACTCCAAAAAGTGTTATCTCCCCGCGCGATATTCGATACTGCACTGCAATAAGTTGTTCAATCTGCAAGATTGCATCCTGTAGTTTTGATACTTTGATAAGTTGCATTTGTAAAGTGCTTTGATTTAATTACCAAAGAAAGAATTTTTAAAAATAATGCTGGAATCAATGATAAATTGAAGAGAACGAAAATAAATTTAGTTCGCGAATGGATACACCAGTGATCGCGTGCTATTAATACATGTCATCGAATTCTAAAACAACTTGGAGTTTGACGAGCCACTGAAACAGTCTAACGCATTTTACGTGTGCCAATGAGGGGGCGTCAGGTATAACGACGGGGGCTGAGATAATCACCAACCCAGAAAGCTATGTAATCGGCGGGGTGAGTTCTAAGGCTCTCTCCCTATATGATGCCAGTGCTATTGAGTGTCACATTACAATTTGTGATATGTTGTAAACTCTCAGTCGTAACTCTTATCTATTGACTAAAGTGAATTTTTTGATTTGATTGGTTGATTGATAGATACGTGGTATGAGACAATATTCATTGAAACCCACGATACGTCCGCCCAGCCACTGACAAATTTCCCATACCCAGTGGACGCCTCGTTCCGAAATCTACAAATTGTCCATACCCCGTAGAAGACGCATCATTCCAGTTTTACAGTGTGCATGTATTATATTTTAATTTTTTATCTCCAAAATATAGCTCATGACCCCTTATTGGAATGAGCTTGTCGAGTACCCTCCAATGTGGGGTTCATAAGCTATGTTTTTGAGACAAAAAAGAAAAAAAAGAAATTCAATATTTTTTTTATACTAGTCATATCGGCATATTTTCACAAAAACTCTTTTGCACAAAAATTCCACAGAAACCTGTATGGCTCAACAATGGAAGATAAAAGATCACATGCTGTGTGTGTTCACACATGAAATAGATTGTACTTCTAAAACGGAAAGTCAATAGATAAATTCGTTACCCCGTGTCTGATCACGTGGTACGGGTTTTTACATACCCGAAGCCAGTCGTATCCCATTCGGCCTTCAGCCTTCGGCCTCATGGGATACGGCTGGCTTCGGGTAGGTAAAAACCCGTACCACGTGATCAGACACGGGGTAACTAATAATATCCAGAGTCGAGTGCCCTTTTGATACCCCTGCTCCTTGCCCTCGGATGCTTCCAATTCCCTTGAAACCTCCTCCCCCGAATATTATACAGTCAGAGCAATTATGGAAATTACATTCGCAGAAAATATCCGCGTGTAAATTAAGCCTCTGAAGTCACCTGGGAATCATCGAGCAAAAAGAGTTTGATAGTGGCCCATACCACAAGAATGACGTGAAAAGTGGGAAGTTGTCTATTGCCCCGAATCACCCAGAGGCCTCTTTCTTCACACCAAGTGAGGTATTGAGTATTATCAGCGATGAAGATTTGCAATGGAATGTGCAGGCTGTCGTGACTGATGAATCACTTTGTTGAAAATGTGTTAAGAATTTCTTGTAATGTTTGGGTATAATTTTTTAAAACTGTTTTCAGAAAAAAGCTTTATTTATTTATTTATTTATTTATTTATTTATTTATTTATTTATTTATTTATTTATTTATTTATTTATTTATTTATTTATTTGGATTTACATTTTTATCAACAGGATAGGGCGGCACAAGGGGTCTACAGCCCCCTGTCGGGGAGGTCTAACGAGCTGTCAGGGAGACTGCCTCCTTTATTACGGGGTTGTCGAAAAACGTCCACTCCCCTTGTTGAGCACAAGCTCCCTTGTCGGAAAGTCCTGGCACCACTCCTCAGCCAGAGTCACATCGTGTCAATAGTGGAGGAAGACAGATTTGTAGGATATCCACAAGACAATTTTGATCCCATTATTCTTTTGTTAATAAATTGAAACCCTTTGCTTCATTTCTCAAGAACTGATATCAATCAAAAGTTGGAATTATCAACAAAACAACATTAATATACTATTCAAAGATTGCTAAGCACCAAATATTTGACACATCATTGTGAAATTTGCTTGTAACCTATTTGCGATATTTTTGGTGGATATGATTGAGGAATGTATTGAGATGATCCCCAGTGTTTACTAGAGCTGGGCAATATATCGAAATATTGATCGAAAATCAATATTTTCTGAATATCGAATATCGTATCGCAAACGAACAGAGATATCGAAACATTCAATATTTAGATTCTGCGCCACACAGATTGGAAATAATGCTAAGACAAAAATGAAAATGACAGGACGTACATGTACGAATCAGATTCCATCTGTGGAATTCTTCTACCCGATCAATAAGAAGGGTTCAAACCTACTGGGTTTTTGGAAATTTGGCATTTGCGTGTCTTCAAGACATGTGAAATCTCCAACAAAATAGTAGATGACAACCAAAAACAAATTTTGTGTTCGATACTTTCATTTATTACTTTCCAAAGTTTGATTTACTGGGATTTCCGGGTTTGATTATAAACGATAACTTCACAAGTGAATTATGCAATCATCAATTGTGTCATGTATCCGTGTTGCCGTGGGTGTGATGGGGACTTCATTGTTTTCGTGTTTTTTTAACCCTTTACCTAACATGAAAAGCAGACGACACTTGCCAAAAAAATCTTGAATAACTATTATTTTAATTTTTTGTCTCAAAAACATAGGTTTTGACCCCTCATTGGAACGAGCTCGACGAGCTCGTTCCAATGAGGGGTCATAACCTATGTTTTAGAGACAAAAAATGAAAAAATAATGAAAATTAATTGGCAATTTTTGAGAATAGCGCTGACCGTTACGTTAGGTAAAGGGTTAAATAACATAATTATCGTTAATAATAAAAAGTAATAAACAGGGTAATCGTTTGACTGGACTGGTTACGTGAAATAATTCATTCGAGGCGAGGGACTATATTGTAAAACACTCGTGCGCATTCGCGCACTCGTGTTTGTACAACGTCTCTCACCTCTCATGAATTATTTCACGTAACCAGTCCAGTCAAACGATTACTCTCTATGCAATTTCTACTTTCTCGGTAATATCGAATATCGTATCGATATCAGGATATTTGTAAAAAATATATCGAATATTTTATCGATGCTAAGATTTCAATATCGCCCAGTTCTGGTGTTTGCATTAGCCCTCTTGACAGGCAGACTTTTCGTGACATTGAAAGCATGTACCCCTTGATTTTCATGATGTTTTCGTGTACTGTCCACATGTACATGACATGTGTAGGGTATTCAATCTTCATTTCAACACAAACCCTTGTGATTTAATGATTGAATATGGCAAATGTAAGAAGACATTTGTCTGAAGCAGAAATGTGGCGGGCTGTTGGGATGGTGGAGCAAGGGGCTACCCATCGTCAGGTTGGTGAAGCCCTTGGTGTGCACCATACGGTGATCACCAGAACTTGGGCAAGACTTCACCAGTATGGCACACCAGTAAGACGGCATGGTGGTGGCAGAGGCGGGGCAACATCTGCAGCTGAAGACCACTTTTTGATCATTCAGGCCCATAGGAACCGCTTTGCCACAGCAACCAGCTTCGCAGTGACCTTCGGAATGCATCCGGGGTAAATGTTTCGACGCAGACTATCCGGGCAAGGTTGCACGAAGGTGGTCTCCGATCGAGAAGACCATGTATTCGCATTCCGATGTCCCAGAACCGCCGCCAGGCACGATATGAATGGGCCATGGACCACGTTGGATGGACCAGAGAAGATTGGCGACCTGCCCTTTTTACAGATGAGTCAAGGTACTGCCTAGACCACACAGGTAGGCGTTCTAGGGTATGGAGAAGACCAGGAGAGCGATTCCATGCAGCCAACATTGCTGAGCATGACCGCTATGGTGGAGGGTCAATCATCGTCTGGGGCAGCATCGGCAGGGATGGACGTACATATCTCTGTGTCCTTGAACGTGGTACATTGACTGCACCGCGGTATATTGATGAGATCATGGATGTCCACGTTAGATTGTATGCAGGTACAGTGGGTGATTCATTCTGATGGACGATAATGCCCGTCCTCATGTTGCCCATGCTGTCGGGGAGTACCGACAGAGTTAGGGGATTAGACGTATGGACTGGCAGCAAGATCCCCTGACCTCAATCCAATCGAACTTGTCTGGAATGAGTTGCAGCTTGCAATTTCAGCCCGTCCAGTCCAGCCAAGAATTGTCCAGGAGCGTGGTGCCATGCTGATCCAAGAATGGAACAACGTCCCACAAAGGACCACCAGGAAACTGATTATGAGCACGAGAAGACGTTGTCAAGCAGTAATTAACAGTAATGGGTCTCACACTCGATATTGAACCCATACCAATTCGCTCCGTCAACCTTTTGGCAAATTAAAAAAAATTCTTTTTTACCAATAATATCCATTTTCCATGGTTATCGTATTCAAAACCTAAAAAATAATATCAAACACAAACAAAATCTTAATTTCTGTACTTAAATCTTTAAAGATATAATTAAATAAAAAATATATACACTTTTCATTACAATATTTCAACTAAAACGTAAGACAGGTAGTTGGATATACTTGGTGCTTAGCAAACGTTGAGTAGTATATAACCAATTTTGTCTTGTTGTTTTCTCACAATTTCTCTCACCTGGAGCTGTATGTTCGCTTTTAAAATTCCAACGAGTTGTCACCAGACACGTGATATGAGGTGAATGTGAAGGTCTCCAGTCCAATATTTATTTTATTAACCCTTTACCTGACACGAAAATGCAGACAGCACGTGCAAAACAAAATTTATGAATAACTAATGTTTTTACAATTTATCTCAGCTGGAACTGTATGTTCGCTTTTAAAATTCCAATGAGATGTCACCAGACACATGATATGAGGTGCGTGTGACTGTCACCAGTCTAATATTTATTTTATTAATCATTTGACTAACACGAAAGGTGGGCGAAAATACCACAAAATTCTTGTAGCAGGGTTGATATTAGTAATCAGTTGTACTGGATTCTTATATAATAAGGTTTTTCAAATATCCACATGTATTCGGTATTCATTGAATGTTATGCCATATCCATTCAAATATATGTACATTAAAATGTGAGGTGTGTTCCTGAATACAATTTGAACACTAAATATTTTTTGAATTACAAAATAATGATATTTTTTAGGTTTTCTCAAGTCAAATGTCACAGACTCCAGACAAATTCACCCTCACGTTAACCCTTTACCTAACATGAAAAGCAGACGACACTTGCAAACAAAATTCTTGAATAACTCATTTTTTTCATTTTTTGTCTCAAAAACATAGGTTATGACCCCTCATTGGAACGAGCTCGACGAGCTCGTTCCAAAGAGGGGTCATAACCTATGTTTTTGAGACAAAAAATGAAAATATAATGAAAATTAAATGGCGATTTTTGAGAATAGCGCTGGCCGGTTTTTGCCGCTGCGTTGGGTAAAGGGTTAATATTTGTTTTAATCTTCTCTTTGGGGTGTGTTTTTGGTAACGTCATTTTCAACAGCCCGAGTAATTTCGTGTCGGACATTCTTACCGGTACAGGTGGAGGAAGCAGAAGAGAACCACAGAGGAACTGTCAAACTCCCCAACATACTAACTAACTATTTATTTATTTATTTATTGGTGTTTAAGGTCACATACTTATGCACAATGGCTAATCGTGACCGTGACAGTTTTACGGGTGGAGGAAGCCGGAGTACCCGGAGAGAACTACCGAGCAACGACGAGCAGCTGTCAGCTCTCCAACATCGTAACTCTGAACTCTGCACCGCAGCACAGGCAGGGTTAGATTGGTTGAAGACATGCGCACCATCGACGTGCAGTACGCCTCAGTACACAGCGTCATCGTGCTCCCATGTAGGCAATCGGGGTGAAGTGTCTTGCCCAAGGAAACAAGGAAACATACTAACTCCGCACAAGCAGGGTTAGCATTGGTTGAAAACAAGAGCACCATCACAATAATCCTTAGTACACAGCGCCACCGTGCCTCAACATGGGCAATCGTGATTAAGTGACTTGCCAAAGGACACAACGCAGATATCCCTATCCACTGAACCACGGCGCTCCATGATGTTAATATTACTTATCACATATTATTTCTATAATATATAGAGACTTTATTACCAATGCATATACACTCTAAACTCAGTTGGGTTAAAAATCAACCCAAATCAAATGGGTTGAATGAAGATGAACCCAACTGTTTTCATTTTCACTCAACCCAGGTGATTGGGATTAATTTTTAACTGATTTTAGAGAATATCGGCATTTAATCTGTTAATGTAGAAAAGGCCAAATGTGGTCAGGAGTTCTTAAATTGTTGAATATATGAACAATAAAACATTATAAATATTCATGGTTTTGGACCAGGCACAAGTACAAAGACATTTTGAAAAAATACATTTTTAATAATCAGTGATTTATATACTGGTTTTCAATTTTATTAAATTGTTCGAATAAAAACTCAGAAACTTTATTAAGTAAATCCTAAAGAGATATTGCTGGTAAACTTATTTTGCGTTGATTCCATTCGTTTCTAGTAATCCAGAATTTTTTAAATAACAGTTAAAAAGCACAACATAGTAATGTATGCTTCACTGCATAGAGATTGGATCACTGCAAAAAAAATCGCACGGTGAAGTTTCCTCTCAGAGGAAACTGATTGTTTGTGAAAAGGATAAGATTAAGCAAAGTTTCAAGCAATAGCGAAAGCTTGCCCCCCCCCCCCACCCCGCATTTATTTATTTATTTTGGTTTAAAGATACTTTTACAGTCAAGATCATATCGTGTCGGTGACAGTTTTACGGGTGGAGGAAGCCGGAGTACCCGGAGAGAACCACCGAGCAACCGCGAGCAGCTGCCAGCTCCCCAACATCGTAACTCCGCACTGCAGTACAGGCGGGGTTAGATCGACGTGCAGTACGCTTTAGTACACGGCGCCATCGTGCCCCCATGTGGACAATCGGGGTTAAGTGTCTTGCCCAAGGACACAACGCGGGAGTCCGAATCGATCGCTCAAACGGCCACCCATACAAGGACTAACCAGGCTCGACGTTGCTTACCTTCTGTGATCTGACGACCTCCAATAATTATCGCTACAATTGAAGCTTATTGCTGCTGTGGAGACTCCACTCTGTAAGTTTTTTGAGGAAATCCACTCTCGACATAGTATGGTGTAAAGTACAATGAGAGTAGGCTTATTACTATGGCACCCAAAGAAGTGGAGTTTTTTCCTGTCAATAACCCCTATTTTCTGAAAAAGTATGGGAACCACGTGTAATTCTGCCAACGAACCACGAGTTTAACTATTACCTAAACCCAACAAACAAAAAATCGAGAGCCCTGTTAAATAATTCTGATTTGCGTAAGTTCAAATAAATATTCAAAAATACATTTTGAAGAATTCATATTGTGTGGCTGTGTTCGTAGTCATAAAACTTCGTAGTTCGTATTCATAATCAAATACTAAATTTAGTAGTACAAAGTATTCACCCCAACCCGGTCTTGTCGCTCTTTTGGAGAGATCTTGAGATTGGTTTTTGAGCCTGTGTTATTGATCTGTTACAGATTTTGAATATGAACGGGTCCATATTCACTCAACCCTGTTGATTTGGGTTGTTTTTTAACTCAACCGATTTTCAAGTGCAGTTCAGCCTGTCTCTTCCATTTGTAACAGACTCCGACAGCCAATCCTATCCATTGTTTTTTTTATTTAAAACTGAAATGCATAATGAATATTCTTCATGTTAACCCTTCACCTCTAATAATCCTTTCAATAACTAGAAAATTTAAATTTTTGCCTTGAGTAGATTGCCTGCGCCCCCACACCTCCATTGGAATGAGCTTGTTTATTTGGCAAAAGTGGGTAATTATTAGCTAATAATTCAATTTTTTCTAAGGGAAAATCTTGGTTTTGACGGACGCCTTATCATTCGTTTTGTTATAGTAATAGCTCCATTTTCAACTCCCCAAAAACGAAGAAAAAAAGGCCAAACAAACTAAATAATTGATTCTCAGGCATTATTAAAAAAAAAAGGAATGAGGGAGGGAGGGCGGTTTTTATTTTTATTTTTTTATTCCTGATGGAATAGTCGCCGATGCCTAAAATCCCGTTGTGAGATCCTAAAATTAAATAGAGCTTCCATGTTGATTTCGCTGATAATTTTTTTTTTGTAACAGCGATCACACAACGCAAAATCAATATAGAACAACGAAAATGGAAATCAAAATAATAAGCAGTTTTTAACTGATTGAGTGCTAGTAGCCACAATCAGGCCTTTCAAAAAATGATAATGATAATGATAATGATAATGATATTTTATTCAACAATTCACCTTACTCACAAACATCGTAAGGGATATTATTACATCACGTAAACAGTCAAAGAAAACAATATATTCAGATGGTATTGGAACATTACACACATGAAATCAAATACATTATGAATGTGAGGGGCGCATTGTTTGGAGACGCCATAGCCAGATTAGCTGTCTTCCTGGCATCTCCATGTTACCATGTTGGATACTATCACCCGGAGCAGACTTTTTGCTGCAGGCAAAAATGATGGTACCAGTGCAAAAGTATCATTTTCCTTACCCATGTTTCGTATTCAGCTAAACGTAAATAATAGTTTTTGTTTATACAAATTTGTTCTGTTGGCACGCTAGTTTTGTCCTGGCATCCTGCGACAGGTATGATCTCATATGACTTATATGTCTAAGTTCCAAGAATGAAATTCGGGATAGATGATTGATGTGATCTTTCATTGTCAGATTGGCGTCAATGATGACACCAAGGTTCCTGGCTCTGCCAGCAAACTTGATGTCCTCATTACAAATTCGAATGTTGTCGCATTCTATGTTTTTCAGCTTGTTGGGTGTACCACAATTCATTACCTCAGTCTTTCCTCTATTCATTTTGAGTTTGTTACACTCCATCCACGACTGGACAGAACCAACACAAGCTTCCATGTTGGCCAGTGAGGAGGGAAAAATCTGGTGAAATGTTGCTGTTGTACAACTGTGTGTCATCGGCACAGATGTGGTACTGCGTATTGTGTCCTGTGATGACCTTACCAATGGGTTGGGTGTATGTATGACATAATGCATAGCAAATCGCGATGTGATACCGCTAAAATCACATGGTAGTTTTGTACATTTTGAATTTTGCCTCCGAAATAAAAATTACGAACGCGGCAGGGGGGGGGGGGAGGGGGGTGGGGGGGGGGCACTAAAATTTGCAAGACGTGACGTCCTATTTTTTATTCAGCTCCTTTTTACACCCAACCACCCCTACGTGCAAATTTTCTACTGCCGTTCTCAGACACCCACCCCCCACTCTCCCATTAAAATCCAAAATAAACTTATAGACTTAGTAAGCACAGCTGTCTTTAGGGGGGGGGGGGGGGGGTTCATACTGTTCTTAAACTGGTACCACCAATTTAAACCTCTGTGGGCTGCTGTGGGTCCCAGTCTACAAATGACAAGCTGTTCATTACCAGGCTTGCATGGCCAGAGCAGGTGTACATATACGGGAACAAATTTTCATTTGAATTGTTCTGTCAGTATTCTCAGGTGTTTGCTACTTTCCTACTAACGTGTGACATTTTCCCAGATTAAGCCCAATATTCTCACATATAAAGCCTCCTGATGTTGTATTTATGTTAAGAGTGTGATGTACAACGTCATCTTTAAGGTTTGAAACACAAATGATGGTATATATTAGCTGATGTATTGATATACAGTCGAGCCCACGTAATTAGATATCTCTTAATTGTATATCCCTGTTAATTGAATATAATTTTCAAACACAAAACCATTTACCATATCTTCAGTACAAATTTGATCTGTTAATTGCATATGGGTTGTAGAGTAAACTCCTGTTAATTGTATATAAATTTTTGCAATATGTCGGAAAAATTACTGTGACATGCACCAAATTCCCCTTATTTATCAACCTTTTTGGCCTCACTACATCCAATACAGGCATTTATTTTATTATATCTTGTTTGACAGAGCTCTATGAGCTCTGTCAAACAAGATATAATAGAATAACTGCTCAGTTTACCTCCAGAACACATGAAACTGACCAAATTCCTGTTAATTCTGTACTCCTGTTAATTGAATAATTTTCACTGACAAAATGGATATTCAATTAAGAGGATTCTACTGTATTTTTAAAAAATTAAAAAAATTGCACAAGTTGGAAATGCACATTTTTGGTGCACTCAAGAGACCCACCCACCCCACGTCACGTCTTGCAAATTTTTGGTGCACCCCCACCCCCCCCCTCCTGAACGCGGGCCCAAAAAAAAACGAATGCGCCGGTGCCTGAGAATCAAAAGATTAATTTTCTTTGGCTTAAACCGACTTTTGTTCAAAAGGGTATCTAAACTCAAGGTATTTAGGTTTTGTTGTGCGGTTTCTACATTACCTAGCCTATCGTTACATCATCTTCAAACAAAAGCTTATTCATCACTTCTCTTTCGAGTGCAATGAGCTTTTGTTGGGCGTTTCCTTGTTTGCACCTCGGGTTGTTCAATTTTAAATACATCACAATACTTGTTTGTAAACATGAAAAAAACATTTTACTACTGCTAATTTTGTTGGTGGCTTTGTTGCACACGTTGCCATGTTTTCTTCCCTGCTTCCGGTTTTTTTGTAGCTGGAAATACCTTAAATGTAAATTTAGATAAATAAATGCTCGGTAAAGTTTAGCAGTAGTAGTAGGTATAAAAGGCCGATTCGAGGCCACATGTACACGATTTCGTACATGTACACGTACATCGATGTACACCTCCATAGGATTTAGTGTTAAAATCGTGTACAGGTACACGATTTGTCGTTTTTTATGGTGGCCTAGAATCGGCAAAGCCGATTCTGGGCCATTGGATTCTATATACACATCGATCAAGAGTGAAAAAATGTATGAAATGTTAAGGAAAAAGAGGTGTATCGTCTGGCCCAGAATCGGCAAATGGGTTTCCCCCATAGGATTCAGTGTTAAAAATCGCGAGCAAAAACGTGTTGCCGTTTCTGGGCCAGCGTCGAAAAGTGGTTTGCCGATTCTGGGCCATCCGCGTCTGTACACGATTTTAACACCGAATCCCTATGGAGGCGTACACGGAAATCCATTTGTGGATTGTACATCAGAAATCGACTCATGTACGGTACACGGAAAAGAGGTGGCCCCGAACCCACAAACCCACTGCCACGACGAGAGTAAAAACTGACACTCATGTTTTTGTTCTGGCGTGAATGAAGGTTTTCGTTCAAAAGAGTCGACTATAAATATGAGTGTCAGTTTTTGTTTCTGGTGTGAATGAAAGGTTTTTCGTTCAAAAGAGTCGACTATAAACATGAGTGTCAGTTTTTTTTTGTTTCTGGCGTGAATGAAAGGTTTTCGTTCAAATGAGTTGACTATAAAATATGATCTGTAAAAATAGACATTCATGTTTTGTTTCAATGCAACGAAAACAAAATTGAGTTTAGAAAAATTAGAAAAAATCAGAGGTAAAAAATCGTTTGTTCGCGTTTTGTCACTGTTAATTTTGTGAAGTAAATCTTAATAAAACACTTATGGAATGTTTCATCAAATTGACACTCATGTTTTTGTTGTGGTGTGAATGAAGGTTTTCGTTTCAATGGATCGTTTTAATAGATAATAAACGCATTTTTCCACTCAATTAGGTTTGAGTGGTAAATTTTTTAATATATTCATGATAATGTTCGGTGATGTGAATGAAATCCTTTTAACGTTAAATTAGTGAATGAAAGGTTTTCGTTCAAAAGTGTCGCGTGAATGAAAGGCTTTCGTTCAAAAGAGTCGACTATAAAATATGATCTGTAAAAATAGACATTCATGTTTTGTTTCAATGCAACGAAAAAAAAATTGAGTTTAGAAAAATTAGAAAAAATCAGAGGTAAAAAATCGTTTGTTCGCGTTTTGTCACTGTTAATTTTGTGAAGTAAATCTTAATAAAACACTTATGGAATGTTTGATCAAATTGACACTCATGTTTTTGTTGTGGTGTGAATGAAGGTTTTCGTTTTTAATGGATCCTTTTAATAATGGATAATAAAACGCATTTTTTCCCCTCAATTAGGTTTGAGTGGTACATTTTTAATATATTCATGATAATGTTCGGAGATGTGAATGAAATCCTTTTAACGTTAAATTAGAAACCGGTTTCTTTATGTGCTAAAATTTTTTAAACTTCTTAATTCACCATTGAGTGAATGGTTTTGATATGAATGAAATTCCTTTTAACAAACGTAAATTATTCTCAAATGCGTTAAATCAGAAACCGGTTTGTCATGTGCTTAAACTTTTCAAACTTTTTCAAGTTTTCCCAGTTCAATTCTGAGTTGAGATATGAATTTTATAGTTATTATATTAAAGACAGAAGATTTTTATTAACTTAAAACATAAAAAAATAATTATACATTTAATTTTGAAAATAATAAATAACTCACATTAGCATACTCAAAGGAACATTAACAATTAAAAAACGAAAAATGTTTTTACAGATGGATTCTAGATGCCGAGATCAAATTTTAGGCGAATATGAACGTGCCAAGGAGGGCATTCAATCGGCTGACAGAAGCAGACGTCTCGGAGAGATGGATCTCAGATGCGAGACCACAAAAATATTTAAACCCGTGACGGAGGTTCAAGAGCGAAGGAAGAAGGAGATAGTCGAAGAATTAAGACCCATAAAAGAGAGTTCTTTGAGAATGGGTTCGTTGCCCGGTAGTTTTGGAAATCGATATTCCTTTCAATCTACACCGGATTACGTTCCCACAGGAATTCAAACCGACGTGAGCGACGATGCAGCTTCGACTATCGCCACTGATAGCGTCGCGTCGTCCGAGGATGGCGGAAAGAGAGATCTGTTGTATGGAATTTATAAGGATTCCGAGGGCAGAACTTTTGTAGGCGACACAGAAGTGGAAATGGATGATGAAGATTTAATTGTCGGTTCGAATAAATATAAAGTAACTGATGGACTGCGCAAATTGCTCCTTTTCGACAAGCCTGGAGATAAGCATAGAGATTACACGGAACAGGATTTCGACAATTACGGCGACATTCTGGTTCAGACCCACGCCATGCTGAGAAATAACGATGCCAGAGAGACTAGACCCAAAGCCAACAGAGGTTACAAGTGGACGAAAGTGGTGAAACCCATATGGGATTCGCATAAGAAGTACGTCGAATCGGTGACTGGTAAAGGGGTGAAAACTACTTTTCTTCCAAGCGATTCTGACACTCTGTCTCAGAGATTGAGATTGTTGATGGCGAGTGGACGTGCTGGTAACACAGGGTTAGATAATGAAATAGTTACTATATCTGACGAATTGTTAAGACAGAAGGTTTTGAATAAAAACCATTATAAAAGGCTGATGAACGAATTGAAGGATTGATGTATATATAATAAGTAGAGAGAAACAAACAAACAAAGAAAATATATAAAATAAAAACAGTAAATTTTTAGACTAGAATAATAAAAGTATTTAAACAACAAACGATTTACCAGTGAAAAAACAAAATATATTATAAAATAAAAATATGTTGGTGATAAAGAACAGGGGATACGTCAGAACTTACGTTCAAGGCGGTTGTGGCATCGTTGATTCTATAATGCGGGCGTTCACGAGCGATGCGGGTACAAAACTCGCATCGACCGTGTTTGAGATCTGTAAGAAGACGGCTTTGGATGCTGGTAAGAAAGCCGCTTCCGAAGCCAGTGGTAGGATAGCTTCTGTGGCTGGCAAGAGGGCAGCCGACGCGTTGATCGACAAGTTGATCTGTCCACCGGTGAAGCGAGCTGCGTTAGAGCGAACGTCGAAAAGTTGGAAAGATTTTAAGGATGCTGTGGTACCCATACAAGATTTAGCCAAAATGACGAGTGGATTCGGATTGAAGAGAACTCGCGACGGTGTAATATAAATAAATAATAATATTAAAACAACTGAGTTTGAAAAAAACATAAAAATTGTGTTTGAAAAAATCTAAAATAACAAACAAAAAAATAGACTCGCTCCCAATCCTAATACCTTACAGACGTTGTTGGGTTTGGAAGATAATTTTCGAGTGGATTTCAACCCGGATGATTCTATTGGCAAGATGCTGGGATTCGATCGAAAGATGTATCGAGACCACGCGGCATCTGAAAATACGGTCGACATTCTCGCAGTCAATAGCATTCTGGTGAACGTGGATGTGATTGCTGGAAGCTACGTGAATGGTAGCTCTCAACCGACGATCTACTCCTTCTTTCCAAATGTGTCGCCGTGTTATAAGATCGTGGAGCGACCTCGAAATTTAGTTTATCTACCAGTGATTTTAGACACGTTGTATAGTCTCAAAACCACGTTGACGGATCAAAATGGTGAACTGTTAGATCTTCGCGGAGAGAGGGTGACGATACGATTTAACATAAGAGAAATATAAAGCAAAAAAAAAATTATTGTGTATATATATATATATATATATATATATATATATATATAAATAACAAAAATAAAATAAACGCAATATTAATTTTACAAAAATTATTTAATATAAATAATTATCATTAAAACAAGAAAACAATTGAAGAAAAAAAATATATTTTAAAAAAAGAATTATGACAGAATACGTGACTAAAAACGTGAACATATCCGCAGGACAGAGGAAGAAACTTGATAGAGCATTAAGAACTCGAGGCGAGGTGGTGAAATTCAAATTCACTCACGAAGATCTGACGAGAGGCGGTCAGGATTCGATCGCCTGGACCAGAAGTCAAATCAAAAGGATGGAGAAAGCGATTCGTGAAGGAAGAGGGTTGACGGTGAGATTGAGTCCCACTCATTTGAGATACAATTTGAGAATGAAAGGTGGTTTCATACCGCTATTGACAGGAATCGCCGCAAAAGCATTACCCTTTGCCGGAAAGGCACTACCCTTTCTTGGAAAGACTCTCGGCGTGGGAGCTCTCACGGGACTCGCGAGTTCGTCAGCTGAGAAATTAATGGGTGGCAGCAGACTGTTTTTGAAGAAGGGAGGAGCCATGTGTCCTGTCCACGTAGATGACAGCGGTAAAGGATTGTATCTAGAACCCGTTAGAGGTGACAACTCTTTGAGTGGAAACGGTCTCTATCTGAAGAGTGGACGGAACGTTGAGCGACTCGGCAAGGGTTTGTTGCTTGGTGAGAATTCGCCATTTAAGAATATACCGATTTTGAATATGTTATTATAATATAAAAAAGTTATATAATTATATAAAATATAAATCATAGAAAGTATAAAATAATATATATATAAAATGGATAAAAAAGTGGAGAAACAATTAGACGATAATGATGAATATCGCGAGATAGAGTGCAAAAAAGATGTGGAAAAACGATTATACGCTAAGGATGAATATTGCAAGATAGTGTGGGAAAAAGATATGGAAAAACAATTAGAAACGGTCTCTATCTGACTCATGGACGGAACGTTGTGCGACTCAACAAGGATTTCTTGCTTGGTGAGAATATGCCGATTTTGAATATGTTATTATAATGTAAAAAAAATTATATAAATATCAATCATAGAAAGTATAAAATAATATATCAAATGGATAAAAAGGTGGAGAAACAATTAGACGATAATGATGAATATCGCGAGATAGAGTGCGAAAAAGATGTGGAAAAACGATTAGACGCTAATGAAGGATATCTTAGGAAAGAACTGATAAAAGAGTTAAATAAAGATTGGGATATATATAAATTTAATAGAATGAGACGTTTTCCACTGTTACCACTACCTTCTGAAGAGAATGGTAATGATGCGAGTGTTACCAAGAGATGCACAACATTCGTTCATAATTATGATTCGGATAAACAAATGTGTTGCTATAAAAACGTAGCATATTACAAAAAAAAAGAAAAAAAGAAAAGAAGAATCGACGCTGAAATTTAAGAAAAAAGGAAACGTTATTATAATATATGGGTAATAGTGAAGAAGGAAAACAAAAAAAAAAAAAAAAAAAGTAATGAGATCTAAAGATGAGTTCATTACTTTTTTTTTTCCTTCTTCTTCGCTAAAAATAAATCTTTCTATTGTTTATATTTCCAAGTCCATTATTAGCATGTTGACACTCATGTTTTCTCCTTTTTCGAAAATGTGTTGAATGTTTATCTTTACTTTTTTGATTTTTTTTACATCGGTGAACGCGCTCTCACCACCCGATTTGTCCACGAGTTCAAGTGAGATTTTTGGATATATATGTAACTTCCATAGAACAACATCAAATTGTCCTTGTCGAATTCTCTATCTTTAGCGATGACAATTTTCTGTAGATCACTTTGGTACTCATAAAACAAATCGAGCATGGCTTCATCCAATTTCAAAGACATCTTATATTTGTTGTATTTATGATCTAAGTCCTTCATCTCGACCTCGTTCAATTCGATGGAATCGTGTTGTTGTAATCTATAGATTTTAAAACCGAATTTCTTACACGTTTCGACTCGTTTCAATTTCAATTCGCATCTTTTAGGTGTTGTTGTCATGATCGATTATTTGTTTTTTTGTTTTATGAATTCTTGCAAATAATGTATATTTTAAATTTTTGTATTTTAATAATTTGTTTAAAAAGTTTTGTTTTTTTTTTACTCTTTATATATATATAAAAAAAAGTTTTTTAATTTTAATTTTCTTTAATGTGAAAAAATTTTTTTTATAAAAGTTTTTTTCTCTTTATATATATATCTATAAATAAAAGGTTAAATTTTAACATCCTTTTTTTCTCGTATTAATTCAATTTTTTTCACGTTAAGGAACATAAAAATTGATTAATTTCATCCAAAAAAAAATTTTTTTTCACATTAAATAAAAAATTGAATTAAAAAAAAAAAAAATGTTTTTTATGTATATAAAGAGTAAAAATCAAAACTTTTTAACAAATTATTTTAATACAAATTCGAAAAAAAAAAAATTCTTACAAATGGAGCAAACAGATAAAAAAATGAAAAATTTAAATGAGAAAACCATACCTCAGTTAAACGAGATTTGTGAACTATTAAAAATTTCACATTTCAGAAATCATAGAACTAAATAAAAAAAAATTGAAGTTATACAGAAATATTTGCGAAACGATGGAACGACAAACGAAATGTCGACGACGTCAAAAAATGCATCTGTTGTGAAAAATGAGAAGAAGAAAAAGATAGTAAAAGGAATCGAAATGCCGATGTGGAAAAAAACCAAAAACATTTCGATTGTGAAAAATAAGAAGATGACTAAACGAAAAGCCATTGAAGAACTTCAAGTTTCAAAACAAAAGAAAAGAAAAACTAAAACGAAAATGAGTGATGCACTTCAGATTCTAGACAAACGAGATATATGGAGCGAAATTCGACAAGCAATGAACGAAGGGAAAGGAGAAGAATATATGGCACGACTCGCTGTGGAACTATTCCAATCGAAGCCTGTAGAATGGGAGAGTGCGATCAAAGGCATCTTTAAAACTTTTGACGTGGTTCCCTCGATCAAAAAAATCGATCCGAAATTGTTCATGGAACGGGTGAAGAAAAAAGTATTGGATTTGTTTCGCAAATACATGAACGTGGGACTAAAAATTAAGATGATACTCCATTGCGTGATGAATAAAATCGACGTGAAGTCTGGCGAGAGCATCGTGAAAAATGCATATTTCAGATCTAACGTCGAACCCGTATTTTGAGGTTCAGATTTATCGGACGTTTTGAAAAAGATGAAAGACAAGATGTTGACATCTCTCAGAATTATCAACATGAAGGTAGTAATTGGACGTTCGATGAGGTGTTGAAACTCGAAATTCACATAACTGAAAACGAATCGTTGAAAGGGTCTTCCTACGTGAAATTACCATATTTCTTAGCTAAAAACAATCCATGGTCAACGTGAGAAATAAAGATGATCAGTGTTTTAAATGGGCAGTCACCTCTGCTTTATACCCTGTCAAAATGCACACCTATAGAGTTTCTTGTTATGAGGAGACTTCTAAAAATCTCGATTGGACCGGAGTGACTTTTCCAACAGAGTCAAAACACATTGAACGTTTCGAGGTTCAAAATCCCACCGTAGTGGTGAACATCTTGGGATACGACGATGAAAAACGAATGATCTATTCTCTCAGACAGGCTTCGTATCTCAAAAGAGAAAAGACGATTATTTTATTATTGATTTCAAATGGTGACAATCGTCATTATTGCTGGGTTAAACATCCGAGCCAATTACTGTCAAGACAAAATAATAAACATGAACATAAGATATGTTTATGTTGCAACTGCATGAACATGTTTAAGAGCGAAAAATCGTTAGCGAAACATCAGGAATATTGCAATGAAAATCAAGATGTCACAGTCGAAATGCCCAAACCCAACACAATCGTGAAGTTTGAAAATCACAATAGAAAGTTAAAAGTACCATTCGTCGTGTACGCCGATTTCGAATGTTTCACCGCGAAAATGAGTTCCTGTCAACCCAACGCTCTTCAAAGTTACGTCGAAAGATATCAAAAACACATACCTTCAGGCATTTGCATTTACGTGAAATGCGCTTTCAAATCGCAACACGACATGGGTCCCTTCACCTACACGAAACAGTGCAAAGACGACGACGTGGCCAAAAGGTTCGTGGAAGAGTTAAAATTGAAAATTCAAATGTTATACGACAAATTCAAAACTCCGGCAAAAATGATCATCACACGAGAGCAGCAGGACGAAAATAACAGAGCCACCGAATGTCACATATGCAGACAATCGTTCGACGAGAATTCGGAGGAAAATAAGAAGGTCAGAGACCACGATCATTACACGGGTCTGTATCGCAGTCCGGCTCACAGCAAGTGTAATTTAAAATATCGAGAAGCCATTTTCTATCTGGTGATATTTCACAATCTCTCGGGTTATGACAGTCATCTGTTCGTGAAAAATCTCGGCACTTCCCACGAAGAATTAAATTGCATCGCGAACAGCGAAGAAAGATACATTTCCTTCACGAAATGGAGGCCCATGGAGAAAAAAAGAGTAATTGACGGAAAGACGTTGGAAGAAAAAACGAAATTCATTCGTAGAAGCATACGTTTCATCGACAGTTTTAAATTCATGTCGACCGCTCTGGAAAAATTAGTTGATAACATGAGCAAGGATAAATTTAAAATCATGAGTGAACATTTCGGAAAACGAGTAGACGTCATGTTGAGGAAAGGAGTCTATTCTTATGATTACATGAATGATCTAAAGAGATTCGATGACACCGCACTACCTTCGAAAGAAGATTTTTATTCGAAATGATATGAATCCGACATTTCCGATGAGAATTACGAACACGCCAAAAACGTGTGGAAATCATTCGATATGAAAACCATAAGAGATTATCATGATCTCTATCTGAAGACCGACGTTCTGCTCTTGGCAGACGTGCTCGAAAATTTTCGAGACGTCTGTCGTCGAAATTACGATCTGGATCCCGCTTGGTATTTCACCACACTCGGTCTGGTGTGGGACGCTCTGTTGAAGACCACCGAAGTCCAATTGGAATTATTATCCGACATGAACATGTTGCTCATGTTCGAAAGGGCTGCGAGAGGTGGCGACTCGATGAGCTCCCACAGATATTCTGAAGCTAACAATCCCTACATGAAAGAAGGTTTCGATTTGAAACGATCGAATAAATACATACAGTATTGGGACGCTAATAATCTGTACGGTTGGGCTATGAGTCATCCTTTACCGATTGGAAATCTCGAATGGATGACTGAACCGGAAATGGAGAGACTATCCTTGCATTTTAGAAGTCGATTTGAACTATCCGGAAGAATTACACAATCTACACAATGTTTATCTGCTGGCTCCCGAATGAATGGAACCGAACGAAGGAGACGAGGAAAAACTCATTCCCAATTTATTTAACAAACGTAACTACGTCGTCTACAGTGAGAATTTGAAACAATACGTCGATTACGGAATGAAATTAGTCGACATACATCGCATCATTCGATTCGACGAAGAGCCTTTCGATGAAAAAAATACATCGATCTCAACACGAATCTCAGAATTCGAGCCAAGAACGATTTCGAAAAAGATTTCTTCAAAGTCATGAACAACTGCGTGTATGGTAAATCGATGGAAAACATCAGGAAGAGAACCAATGTTCGACTCGTCACGTCTGAGAAAAAAGCTATAAAATTAGTGGCGAAATCCAATTACAAACACCGAACCATATTCGACGAAAATCTAGTGGCCGTTCACATGCAAAAGACGCACCTGAAGTTTAATAAACCGTATTATCTCGGACCGATCATCTTAGATATCAGCAAGCAATTGATGTACGAGTTTCACTATGATTACATCAAACGAAAATTTGGTGATAAACCCAAACTACTGTTCAGCAACATGGACAGTTTAGTTTACGAGATAGAGGCGAAAGACGTCTACCAAGATATATCTCCGGACGTGGCCGCGTGGTTCGACATGAGCAATTATCCCATCGATCACCCGTCCAACATTCAATCGAACGACAACAAGAAGGTGTTGGGTAAATTTAAGGATGAGAGCGGCGGTAAACAAATCTTCGAATTTGTAGGCTTGAGACCCAAACTGTATGCTTATCGTCTAGAAGATGAAGAGATCAAGAAGTGCAAAGGGGTTAAATCGTGGTGAAGAAAAACATCTCTTTCCGAGAGTATAAAAATTGTCTGTTAGGAAGTGGTCCGGTGTATAAGACCTTGAAATCGATTCGAAGCGAAAATCACGACTTGTATACCAAAATAATCAACAAGATTTTGCTGACGGCCGATGACGATAAGAGATTCGTGTTAGATGATAAAATAAGCACTTTGGCACTCGGACATTGGACTTTGGATCTAATTAGAGACGATATGATTGTGGATGATAAGATTCCAGATATGATTGTGGATGATAGGATTCCAGATATGAGTAAGGAGAATAGGATTCCAGAAAATCAAGAGGAATTAGACAGATTCAAGATTATGGAAATCGATAGAGAAATCGAGAGAGTTAGTTTAAAAAGAAAAAGAAAAAAAAAAAAAAAAAATAAAAAAAATAACAACGTCATTTTAGTGAATTATAATAAAATAAATAAATAAAAATATATACACATTTATGAATAAGAAAATAGAGATATCCGTAGAAGGTGTCGTCTTACCTAACAAACCCTATCCAACATCGATCTGTTGAATGCGGCGAAGGATTTGAAAATCAAAGATTTTTTAGGCATGTTTTCCAGAAATGACTTGCCGAAGAGAAGACCTCAACAATCGGAATGCGGAATTTTAAATCTAGACAATTTAATGGGTGAAGGCACTCACTGGGTGGCGTGGTTCAAGAACGGAAAGAAGACTTATTATTTCGACAGCTATGGAATCTCGCCACCGAAAGAAATAAAGAACTATTTCAACAAATCGATGGTTTGTTACAACACGGAACGAGTGCAATCACCAGATCAAGTGTTTTGTGGTCACCTCTGTCTCTACGTTCTCAAGAGATGGTCTGAAGGAGATCAGTTTCAAGACATTCTCAATGATTTACATTAGAGAGAGATTTTTTTTTTATAGTATATAAAGATAAAAAATTATTTAAAAAAATTTTAATCGAATAAAAACGAAAAATAAAAATAAAATAATTCATTTTTTAATAAACTGTGTTTTGAAATATATTTTTAAAAAAAAACAAAAAATCTCAAAACAACATGCCAGTCAATAAATTTGGTAGAAGTGACGACGAAAAAGTCAACCTAAGAAAGAAGAGGAAGACGTTCGAAGTCAACGATGGTTACGATGTTGCCAACTTGGACGAACGTTACATTCAGAGATACGAACCTCGAGATGAACCTTTGAACATGAACGATAAGAAGCTCTACAATCTTCCCGAGCTGATAGATCTCGCAGATGCTGCGACTAAAAAATACGTTGACAGGGGGAACGCCGATTTTGAACGAATCATGCTAGATAATTACGTGGATAAAACCATGACCGACGATCTTGATCTGAAATCCAAACATTTGGTGAATGTCGCAAATCCCATAGATCCCACAGATGCCGCGACCAAGAAATACGCGGACGACTCTCACGTGAGATTCAGCGAACACCTGAGAAATAGATACGTTCAGAAAACGATGCACTCGGAATTGAACGCCAATTCTAACAAGATAACGAACGTGGCCACTCCCACGAATCCCAAGGACGTGGCGACCAAACACTACGTAAATCTGGAACAGAGAAAGTCTGACAGACGAGAAATGAAATCGGATCAGGATGCGGGATTCAACAAGATATTGAATCTGTCGAAGGCCAACGACATGGATGCGGACTCAACCACGGTCAACAAGGGCTACGTAGATTCTGCCGTGATATGATCACAAGAATACCTAGAATCGCAAGTGGACGATCTCTTCCTGAACAAACAATCTGGCAAAACCATGGAGGGTGGTATCGACATGAACGGTGAGAATTTATTCGGACTTAGTCATGATCCCGAATTCGATTCCAGCGCAGTCAGCAGAAAGTACATGGACGACAACTCGGTCTGGAGAAAGGGTGACATCATGGAAGGTAAACTAGACATGGGTGGACACGCGCCCACGAACCTACCATTTCCCGAGAACATGACGGATGCCTGCACCCTGATTTCGGTGGTGGAGAAAGTCAAATATGCTAAACAATTGATCACCGTGTGGGCCGAGGAGGCCGGCACCTTAGATGAGGGAAAAGCTGAGTGGTCTTTCGGAAATGGAAGTAGCGGATCGAAACATGGTCAGGTGGGATATCCCATGCCACTGGGAGGTGAAATCCTTCGAATGAGTCTGGCTTCCTCGGATTTGAATAACAGAGCGGTCGTCAATCTCATGGTGAATGGAGTAGAGAGCGATAAGAGATACAGCATCGAAAAGACTGAGAATCAACACGCGAATGTTAGCACGTTTGGCATGCCTCTCAAAGTGAACGCTGGAGACAGGATTAATTTTGTTACGAAAACCAATAATCCCGAAGCCGCCACTTCCGTGGTGAGTCTACTGATCGAACTAGTTCCTTTGAACAAACAGTGAACGCATGGAAAATAATGAATTAAAAAAAAAAATAATGTGTGATTTATTAAAAACAAAAAAAAAGTAATGAGATTTAGAAAAGATGTTCAATCTCTCTAGATCACATTACTTTATTTATTTTTTTTTGTTTTTTTTTGTTTTTTGATAATTACTCATTACTTTTTTTTTATTTTTTTTTGTTTTTATTTTTTTTTTTCACACTCGTCTCTCATCGAATGATCGACATCTTATTTCCATCCGATTCGAATTGTAATTCTCTGCCCGACAGGACCAGGGCAAAGGCTTCGGTTTTTCTCGGCATGTTCCTATCGAATTGCATCTTGATCTGATTGTCCAAGACGCTACTCTTGAGTCGTTCACTCTGTTTACTGACGTCGAATACGAACATGGGATACATCGACTTGTATTTGCCGGGAGATATGTTAGGATTGCTCATCAATTCGTCTAGACCGTGATACTTCTTTCTAAAATCAGCCGCGTTGCCGTACAGTCTGCAGAAATCATTCTTGTCGAACGATGCATTGTAATCGATTGGTGGATACCTCGTGGCGTTCAGAAACACTTGCATGTTTCTCAAATGGCAGGGATCGAACAGCGACGCATTCTTTTCCTGAGACCCGTCCCTATCGATCTGAAATGCAACCACGATGAAACACGGTCTCTCGGAAGCGGATTTCACCATCAATCTCCAATCGAAGTGATTCGTGGAGAGAGGAATGCTAGCCGTGTCGCACTGTCTCATTCTAAATCCCACGGGTAATTTATTCTTGGATTCTATGATCTTGTAGAGACGCGCTTTTTCCACGATCAAAGGCTCCACGTGCGGAACGAACCACGATATCTTGTGTAGAGTTATCTTACCCGCATCGGTCGCAGTGAGTCTCACTATTGCGTCGTCGTTTCCTTTTCGAATCAACGTCAGATTATGTTTGAATCCGTACATGATCTTGTTGTAATCGTCCGCAAATCCGAAGATGTGTTTCAAAGGTATCCTGAATGAAAACGTTCCTTTAGGTCTGTACGTCTTGACGACGTAGTCGAATATCAAGGCGGCGCCGGCGCTAGCAGGGCCGACGGTGTCTTTCACCCACAACTGATTAAGTCCTCTGGATTTCGAAAAATCATCAGGATACGTCAAGAGTCCGAACATCGTGGTGGCCTGACCAGGATGAAACACAGATTCTATCTCTTGTCTGGATAGCATGTATTTTATATTACTGAATAGATGCATGATGTCATTATTAGCTAGAGTAACCATGCCGTCGTCGACGTAGTCGCTCCCATCTTCCTTGGTGAGACGTCCCTGCACCACTATGTAACTCTCGCTAGGATGGACGAATAGATCTTGAGTTTCGATATTGATTCTTATCTCTCCCGCATTGTTCACACTCGTTCCGGTCACCGGTTCATATTCGTGAACCTCATATTCTTGAATACTTTCATCTTTCACTATGCTTTGTGCTATATCTAGTATATTTGTCATTTTTAAAGGATTTTTGTTTTTTTTGTTTATTAATTAGCTTGCTTTTTTTTATCTAAAAATAGTTTTAATTATTTTTTTATTATTATTTTTCTCTCCTATATATATATGTGTGTAAACAAGAAAATGTTAAAGAGAGTAAATAAAAAGAAATTTGTTTTCTTTATCAAATCTTTGTCTTCTGTAATTGTTGTCCGTAAAACTTTCCGATGATCTCTTCTCCATCCAAAGCTTCGATTTTGTAAGTCACCGGATCGTTGTGAAATATTTTGCTTATCACGATGATTTCTGAGGTCCATCGAGGAGTATAACCCTTTTCGAAGTGCTTCTTATAAGCGTAGATTCTCACTCGATCACAGACCGCAAATTTCGGCGTTCTAGACTTCTTCCTAATCTTAGATCTTTCAGGATATAGATTTGCGTAGACCCGTTTTTCATTTCGAGGATCGCTAGCTTCCACGGGAGTCATCTTGCTCGATCTGTGTCGCGTGTTGTTGTAATCTTTGACCAGACCGTTCAGAGCATATATGTATTTCTTAATCGAATTCGCCATGAAGTATCTGTGCATCTTTTCCTTCATCGTTCGATTCCAACGTTCCACCACGCTGGCTTTCTCTTCATTTTCGATCAACTAGAGGTCGACCAATCGATGAACGTTCTTGTTGTAGAATTCCTTTCCCTTATCCTCCCACAATTTACTCGGTTTTCGAGAAGACGAGTCAAACACGCTCTTCAAAGCCTCGGCGACGCAAGGTCCCGATTTATTCTTCAAAGCTCTGATCCAACCGTATTTGGAAAACACGTCGATAACCGTCAATAGATATTTGACACCCTCGTTCCACCTCGAAAACGATCTCATGTTGACCAAGTCGGCAGACCAAATATCATCCAAACCTTTCACGAACACCATTCTCTTTCGAAATTTACGGACGATGGGTTTGTGTAACTCCTCGGCCAATTCGCTCATCAATAATCGTTTCTTCTTCTTGTCCGATGCACTTTTTTTTTTAATGCCCCATCCGATGATTGCCGACCAGCGAACGTTCTATCTTCTCTCTCCTGGTCGGATTCGATATGCCTCTCAATTTCCCCAACATGTTTTTATTGCAGACGTCGTTGCGAGTCTTGGTGTCGGGATGTCCGGCGTAGCACAGATCGTGATCATACGCGGCCACGTCCACCCTATTCACAGGTTTGCTCCAAGATTTAGGAGTCAGATCGGCGTTGAGTCTCTTGTTCAATTTCGTTCCGGTCCCGTGAAACTGTGACCAGGCAGATGCATTTCGAAAGGTAGATTATTGATCATTTTATTCACGATGCCTTTACCTTTGCTCGCGTTCTTTTTTTTGACGAATCGAGTCTTGATAGAACCACACACGTCGCAAATTCCGCGAAGCATCTGTCTATCATTTTTAGTTCGTACTTCTTGAGAATTACTCGTCTCGGTAACTCTCTTACACTTTACGCAATACATTTTTAAGAGTTATTTAAATTAATTTCGTTTTTATTTTATATATAAATTTAATATTTTTTTTTTTTAAATTCTGTTCTTATTATATATATTTTTTTTCAATCACTGCTCTTGAGTTCGATCATCTTACTGAATTCCTCCCTAGCCTCTTTCCTCCCCTTTTCCACAAGAGAATCCTTCATCTCTTCTTTGATGATCTGACAAGTCTTGATTCTCATGGCTTCTTTCATGACTTCGTATTTCGTTTTCTCGCCCAATATCGCGAAGTATTCTCCGTCCGATATCCTACCGTCTTTCAACGTCATTGAGATCATTTCGGATATCGTGTCGATCTTGGAGTCGGCCAAGACGCGAATCTTGTCATGTTTCCTCGCCTTCAGATATAATTTCCTGCTCAAAAAGTATCCGAGCGTGCTAAACAATCCGGCGGTGAGAGCCACTCCTTCTACAGTCAACACGATCGGAATGCCGACCTCGGTCGACAACAATCTGATGCCGGCCACGTGTAAACCCATGGAAATCGTGATGAGTGTTGTGTCGATCGCGTTGACGAATTTCATGAAACGCGAATACTTCTTCCTGAGAGAACGACGAGAATCTCTCTCTCTCGAGTTAGATATGCTTGGATTCTACTGATTTGATTGATGCGATACCTCTCTCCTTTTCTTCTAGCGACGGTGCCGTCGGCAAAACCCCGTTCGGCTTCTCATCCTCGTCGTCATCTAACGTCGGATACAATTTATTACTGGTTCTCATTTTTGTGTTTTTTTTTCTTTCTAATATTAGATAAAAAATTTATGTGTGTATTTATTTTTATTTTCTATTCTCCCTTATTTTATATCAACGAGAAAACTTAGACGTATGCTTCATTGAACAATAATTTCATGACGCATCCCTTGTCTTCTAAAGTCAGACTTTTACGCGCCAATTTCAGTTCTTCCAAAACTGTGGGCTTGCTTCGATCCTTACAGAAGAGTAATCTCTTCCAAAACGTAATCACTTCATCGATTTGAACGCGTTCGAATGCTGGTTCGAAATACTTGACGACCATATCTTCCCTTTCCGTCGACTGACACGAATGATTCTTGTGATCGAAGTCTAGGTGATCCCGACATCCGACGCATCGTTCTAACAAGAGGCGACCTAGTTGTTCGTTCATGCAGAATGCGTAGGCTCTCATCAGCATTTTTAAAAGAAACCTTGCTCTAAATATCTGGGAAGCACTCATGATTTACGTATTTTTTTATTATCTATTCGATTTGATATATTTATTTTTAAATAACTGTTTATTTATATATATATATTTTTTTCTCTCCTATATATCAATCACTTTTTTTTATTTCCTCGGGAAACGTGGCAGTGGGTTTGCCGGTTCGGGGCCACCTCTTTTCCGTGTACCGTACATGAGTCGATTTCTGATGTACAATCCACAAATGGATTTCCGCGTACGCCTCCATAGGGATTCGGTGTTAAAATCGTGTACAGACGCGGATGGCCCAGAATCGGCAAACCACTTTTCGACGCTGGCCCAGAAACGGCAACACGTTTTTGCTCGCGATTTTTAACACTGAATCCTATGGGGGGAACCCATTTGCCGATTCTGGGCCAGACGATACACCTCTTTTTCCTTAAAATTTCATACCTTTTTTCACTCTTGAGCGATGTGTATATAGAATCGAATGGCCCAGAATCGGCTTTGCCGATTCTAGGCCACCATAAAAAACGACAAATCGTGTACCTGTACACGATTTTAACACTAAATCCTATGGAGGTGTACATCGATGTACGTGTACATGTACGAAATCGTGTACATGTGGCCTCGAATCGGCCTTTTATACCTACTAGTAATGTATCGAACAAAACGAGGGGAGACAATACTGTTTGGACTGAAACGTGCGTTCCAATCTAATATGTCCGCGGGGATGATTATGTGAGCATGCCGATTGCATCGGCAACATGACAGTCGATTGTGACAGCAGGAAGCTGATTACTTCGGCCAAATGGGAACCCATTGTGCCCGCTAGTAGACGGGAAACAGGGGACGTGACAGCCGTTATACTTAATCCCAGTTCCTTTTTCGGCATTCGTTATCAACCGATAAAATGGAATGTCGAATAAGGGACTGGCTTGTGTTTTGCGGTCGTAATTTACCTGCAGAGACATTCGGTTCAGTGGAGCTATCCGATTTAAACAAATGTGCAACTTCCTTGTGATGAAATCGAATTGTACATATTTACGCCAAAAAGACGTGCAGGTTCACAAAAATGAAATCGAATCGTTGTTTCTCCCGATCAGGAGAAAATTATTGTGGAGTTACAACAAACATGCCCCCGTATTTTACAGTAGAGAATATCCGTGTGTGTGAGCTTTTCTATCATCATCGTTTCACTGAAAATGCATGACAGCAAAGCATGATTGTTTACATCCCAAATTCTTCATGCACTAGTCTGTTCTGCGAGGCAAGATGCAGTAAAAATCTAGGTTTTCTCACAGTGGTTCACAACCAAACAATTGGTGAATAACTGAGAAATGTTTTGTGGTATTACAATGCACGGAGTTGCAGTTTATGGCACCTTTTAACAAATACACAATTGCGACAAAAGGGAACTACAGTCTACGCATATACGTAGGGTAACCGGAATACAACTGTGGACGTGGAGGACGAAATGCGCGACAGGTGTTCCATAATATGAGCGAAAGAGCGCCTGAGAACTGTGTTGGGAATGTATAAACATAATTATTAGATCTGTACCAGTTATGTAACAGAGAACATGTGTAAAATACGCCAGATACGCAGCCGTGTATTAATTGATTGGTTGAATTTCTTAATTTACATATCTTTCGTCGAAAAATTCCTTTGCGCAGATCGTTCATATTGTTATTCTTCTGTCATCATACTTTACACATATGGCACCTTGTTCCATTCAAGGGACGATATATACTTGTTTCAGATTATGGACTCAAGCAGGTGATCATTTGTCTGGACTTCCAAACTGGTCATAATTTTGCTAGGATTTCCTGGCGTTATTAAATGTTGGTGAGTGGCTGTAGCTCTCAATCTCGTATACGCATGTGAATCCATTCATTCGGTAGTGTTACAGCCAAGCCCGATAAGTTCCAATTAATTTCATGGCTGCTACCGGCAGACATTACTACTGTGTACAGCAATTCTCTGTAATCCATGACGAAGTAAAATTTCGAGTGACTCAGATATTGGAAGAGGGATGCTTTTTCGACTAAAGATGTCGTCCCTCCTGTTGTATCTGTTGCGGGTCGAGATGGCTAAGATTGCTCACAAATATATCAGGTTACAACAGACAACTTATCTAGTCACATTTATTTATTTATTCACCAAACATGGATTCTCCCGGTCACACTCAAGTGACCCATACAAATGCTCACCATACCGGTAATACTAAAAGACAAAACTGACAGTTGTATTACTGTTTGCTTAATACTACACCTCCTGTATGGACTGTTCATTGTTTTTGCGTACAATGTTTGTGCATCGATAGCCGAAATGCGCTACTGCCCCTTTTAAAGGAATTTAATAACTATCTAATTAATGAATTGCTATATGAAGAACAAATTTTGACAGCAACGCCCCGTGTATTAATGTTGCATGCATGGGTTCGATTGAACAAACGAACGAAGCCTGAACGAATTCTATAATTACCTTTAATACATTCACATACCTGACCATTAAAATAAATCCATTAACACGAAAACATGACATGAAGGTTAATTAACAATGAAGCTGCCACTTTGTTAGTCCTAGGTCAAAAACTGAATTTTTATCCCGCTGTCCTCGTCCATTAGAAATGTAGCGCAGACCTCACATATGGGCAGCAAGCAAAGGTAAGAACTTTATTACTGTTCTATTATTCTTATTCAAGAGAGAGAGAGAGAGAGAGAGAGAGAGAGAGAGAGAGAGAGAGAGAGAGAGAGAGAGAGAGAGTGAGAGAGAGAGAGAGAGAGAGTGAGAGAGAGAGAGAGAGAGAGAGAGTACTTGGCTCCTCCATCGCCACGAAAACTGCCTCATGTTGTAGTGTTTGTCTCTTTTTGCGTTCATTTATAAGACTTTCATCTTACTGTCGGGCCACCAAATTTTGACTTGCATAATTCTTCTGCTTATGTAACATTTTCGGGAATACATATGGTTTAAACCAAAGGATTAAAAGAACTGGGATTTTATAATTAGTTTTCAATATTGTACAATGTAAGGAGGTTTACTCACAACTTGACCTTTGAAAGTTTTGTGAAACATTTTGTATTGTAGTTTTAGTTTAGTTTATTTAACGGTATAAATCAAATACAGTTACAATGTAATAACAATACTATAAATTTACAATTAATTTGCACCGTCGGGAGATGACATAGTAAATCTTTAAACACGAAAACTGCACCATGTTGTTAGACTTGTCTGAAAGTATTTGTCTGTAGCATGATATCGCGAGATAGAGAAGAGTCCAATATTATCTGCACGAACCTGTCAATACAATCTTATTGGTAATTACCAGGAAAGGGGTGTATAAACACCTCTACGCTAAATGTGTTACTGGTGTTTCCCTCGTTTGATTTATCGCCTCTATGGCTTTTAAAGCACTTCAGTGTCCCAATATTTAACAAATTTCCTCACGGGGCCGAAACAATGGGGACACTTATTAAGAGATAGTTGGGTGTCTGACAAGCACACATTCCACGCACCGATCTGTAGAAGACATGGACGGTTAGTCAGATAATTTACCACATTCAGTACAACACCTCAATACCTTGTACATCCTCCCCGGTTCGCGAGACAAACGCGGATCCGACGTGGCATATTCCTCACCAAACATGCAATATCAGCTTGACTAATATTATCCCATTCTTCCTGCAGTGCAGTGGCGAGTTCCTGGACATTGGTAGGGGGCTGTTGGCATTGTCGTAGGCGCCTGCCAAGCATATCCCAGATGTGCTCGATTGGTGAAAGGTCTGGGCTTAGTGCTGGCCAAGGCAGTGTAGTGATGTTCTTCTCATGGAGGAACGGTAGTACTGCCCTGTGACATGCCCTTGGATGTCATGTAATGCTGTTCTGCTTGTCAAGATTATGCCTCCCCACACCATAACCGATCCGCCACCAAAAAGACCGTGCTGTCTAACGGTTACGTCATGGTATCGTTCGTTCCGCCGCCGTCACACTCTGTTTCACCTGCCGTGGAAGTCGAGAGTGAACCTCGTTTCATCGGAAAAGATGAAGTTGCTCCACCGACGATTGTCCCAGCGCTGTCGTGCTCCACATCAATTACGCCTGGCTGCTATGTGACGTTGAACTGAAACGTGGAATTATTCGAGGTCGTCAAGCGTACAAATTGCTGTGTAGGCGATTTCGGAGAGTCTGACCACTGACTCGCACATCTGTCGCTCGGTACAGCTGCTGTCCAATTTCTGAGGGACTTTGATGGCGGTTACGTAATGGTTTGGATGAAACGATCCTATTAGCAGTCGTCGCCCTTGAACGTCCTGACCGACGTCTATCGTCAACATTGCCTGTCTGACGGTAGCGTGACCACAACCTGCTAATCACCGATTGAGTAACGTTGAGAATTTGAGCCACTGCAGTCTGTCTGTTGCCATCTTCCAAAATGCAAACGGCACGTAAACGTTCGTCACGCGTCAGTCTTCGCATACCTCAAAAGTTACGTTTCGACCAGAAACTATTGATGAACGATTTTATGCCAAGAAAATAACGATGAGGCCTCCGAAAAAGCCCGCCCAGTACAAATGAAAATTTCAAAACGTACCCCACAGACATTAACGTGGCACTCGTGCAAAAAACCTGCACGATGTTTTCGTGGGCCGGTGACATTCATGATCCACACTAAACTTGGTAACATATTGATGTGTCCAATCACGCGTATCCAATACCATTTTCCGAAAATATCACCATCAGTTTGGATATCCCCTACTTTTTTATAATAGTATATTTCAACATGCTTGGGCATCTTCCGTTTTTGTTTTGTCGGTGATTGGTAAAATTAGGAGGACCGGTTCTTCAGAAACCATTGTTTGATCTTCTAAAGCTGAAGAGAGATAAACTTTGATCTCATTGCCCGATTACTTTCCGCCCTTATTATGCCCCAGATCCCCGAACTAGCGAAGCCGTCCGTCCGTCCGTCCGTCCGTCCGTCCGTCCGTCCGTCCGTCCGTCCGTCCGTCCGTCCATACAAACGTTTTGCATTGTAATCTCAAAGCCATCGGTCGGATTTGTATCTCCTTTGGTCTGCTGATAGACCCGCATGGGGGAACGGAGATGCAAAAAGAACGGGCTCCTTCCAATAATTTTCCCAGAGTTATGGCCCCTTTTCACTCTTTCGACTTCGAAATTTTTTATCGATCTCTGTATTGCATTCACTGCATGTTATATTTGATTTATTCTTGGTATGCTCATGGACCCACCTTGCAAGAGAATATCTACAAGTAACGAGGTCTGTCCCGTTATTCTTATAGAGTTATGGTTCTTTTTTGACTTAGAAAATTTCAATTTTTTTTGTTTCAGTATGTGTCATCAAATCGAAAGCAAATTTGGTATATGTGTTTATTTCCATGAGATCAAGTTTTGATTTGGATTCGCTCCGACCAGTTTTGGAAATTTTCTGTCTATCCATCCGACTGTTCAGAATTTCTTCACCAGAATTTTTTCACCGTCTGTCCGCCTGTCCGGCAGTGTGTACGTACAAACGTTTTGAATTGTGATTTCAAAGCCATCGGTCGCATTTAGATCTCCTTTGGTATGCTGGTAGACCGTCATTAGGGTGGGTGTGTGTGTGTGTGTGGGGTCGGGTGGGGGGGGTGTGGGGGGGGGGGGGGGGGGTATGCACAAGGGACTGGTTCCGTCCAATAATTGTTTTCAGAGTTTCGCTTTGGAAAAGAATATCAACAATGTGGTGAAGACCTACGTCCGACCTTCCGGGCAATAATACGGGAGTTATGAGGGTTTTTTTACCCGGACTGGCATTATGAGCTTACTTTCAGATTATGAGCTTATGTACAAATATTATGAGGTTAATGTCTAAAATATGAGACTTATAAGGCTAGTATCGATTTGTAGCGATTTTTCGGGGTTTATGTTAAGGTTTATGGTCAATTAACGGCTGGGGTTAGCGTTGCCCCCTCTTCAGGTTTATCTTGGGGGATCATGTCTATCCCCCCAAAAAATCTCCGAAGAAACGACTTTTTAGCGGTTGTCCGAACGTTTTAAAATGATCAATTTTTCCGCAAAAAATTAAGCCCACAACTCCCGTTTTTAAGAATCACCGTCCTTCTGTCCATACAAACGTTTTGGATTGTAATTTCAAAGCCATCGGTTGGATTGGGAGCTCCTTTGGACCCACTTGGCAAAAGAATATCTACAATCTAGTGAAGACCTCCATCCGTCTGTACGTCCGTCTGTTCGTCCGTCTTGCCGTCCGTCCGTCTGTCCGTCTGTCCGTACAAATGTTTTGGATCGTAATGTCAAAGCCATCGGCCGAATTGGGATCTCCTTTGGTATGCTGATAGGGAACGGATATGCACAAGGAACGGTTTTCGTCCAATATTTTTTCCTAGAGTTATGGCCCTTTTTCACTCTTTCGACTTAAAAAATGTTTCTGTCCCACAATATCTTTAAGGCTACTTCGAACATGCCTACGGGTTGGGGCAGTGACCCAAGCTTTTGCGTAGCCCTTGTTCAATATGATCTTGCAGGCTGTCCTAACATTGAACACCATGTATTCAATAAACGAATCTGGATAAACAGCTGTACAGATTTAAATCCACACAGTTACTATAGTTTTTTTCCTCTATATTAGAGACCTTTACCACAGACATGTGTTACCAATACCATATTCTAGTCTGGAATTAGCTGGCCCCAAGTAAATCCAGTTTTCTAGTTGGTCAGTATTTACTTAATCACTGGATCTGTTTGGCCCATGGTGACTATAGCAGCACTTGTCTATCATTGGTTTGGACATGGGAGCACCATACCCACTTGTATGGCCTCACTTTTTCTCCTATGATGTCTTGCGATAACTGGTCAAGACGTTGTCGATTTTTGTATGTCCGTTATTAACCCTTTGAACCCCAGAGACCGTTTTTCCGGCCCAGTGACATGCTGCTTCATAATTTCATTAAGTCGGATGACTTTTGAGTGAAGGTGTGGAGTAGACCAATCAATATTTTCAACGTGCAGCCCCAAGGCTGCACGTTGAGAATATTAAATGGTCTACCCCCAAATAAAGAATATGGACTCTTCCCGTTGCTGCCATTGAAATGATATGGAAGATACCACTAGGATTTAAGGGCTTAAATTAAGCGGATATTGATTATTATTGTCTATCGTAATTAAGTTTTGTATGTGTAATTAAAGTGGGTACTGATTATTACTGTTTATCGTGTGTGCGAAGCTTTTTCAACCCAGTGTGCATAAATTATTGCATGAAGAAAAAAATGTAATTGGACGAGCAGACGATATAAAGAACAAAAATTCTGAAGCGAGGCTCATTAATAATTTAATCTAACAGCTCCTTTCAACAGCGACAGTGGCACATCCAACCCAATCTCACATTTGCCAGTGCTAACGTGTCTGACCTCATAAATGTCATTAGATACGCCCAACTCAATCCCTCATTGGACACCCCCAAGACTTAACTGCTCACAAAAGCTTAATACCATAATTACTCACCCCATTCATACAAAATGGTTCGTATCACTATCGTCGTCGGCTCTATGGATCTCATGGTGCTCACTGGACCTAAAGTGATTTTCCAATCTATTATGGAATACGAAACATGACCCCCAAAACATTTATGGTTGTTGTGTGGTGGCAGAAGAAGATTGGTTGATACTGCAGGGTGTGTTCATTAAAAGAAAAGAAAATATGTAACCGAATTGCTTCCACCTTTCGGGGAGGAAAGAAGTGACCGAGACAATATGCCCGCCCCTGGCAAAAGGCAGGATACCCTCTGGTTCCAAATCGTATCAAGGTTGTCACAACATCCACTTATCAGGAATTGACATTGACATATGACCTGATACTGGCCTTGGCACTGATCTTGACCATTGATGTGACGTTGACATTTACTCTAGATTGACCTCACCATGGCACCACATTGACCTTTTGATCATCCTTGACTCTTTGATCCTGCCCATTACCTTGGTTCTTAAAACTCTTTGTGCTCTTGTGTTCTGCTGGTGGTGGCTTTGTTGGTGTTGGTAGTGAAGTGCCATATGCGGTGTAGCTGGTGGTGAGTGTGGTGATAGCAATGGTGCTTGTTGTAGGGATGCTGGCTATGGTAGTCATGGCTGTGATGATGGATGTTGTGGTGAATGTGATGTGGATATGGTGGAGGCGATGGATGTAATGATAATGTGGTGGTGGTGGGTGTGGTGGTAGTGATGGTGGTGATGGGTGTGAATGTGGTGGTGGTGGTGGATGTAGAGATGGTGGTGATGACGTTATGGTGGTGGGGGTGGTGGCGATATTTGTGGTAGCTTTGTTGGTTATGGTGGTGGAGGATGGTAAAAATGGAGGTAGATGTGGTGGTGGTGAATGTGGTGGTGGTGTGGTGGATTTAGAAGTGGTGTCAGTCTTGATGTGATGGTAGTGGTGGATGTGGGGTGGTGGTGTTGGATGTGTTCCATCAGAGATTGCAAAATCACTTTCGATGCTGGGAGCACTTCATGTCCATAGAGCAGCTGACATGAGTGATGTGAACCATTCTATGAGCAAGGTGAGGGATGATCGCGTTAAACCTTTTTATGAGCCATTAGGTTTTTGGATTGCCCAATGAGGAATTGGATAGAGGACAGTTGTGGTGGTGGTTATGTTGGTGGATGTGGTGGTAGTGTTGGTGATGTGCGTGCCAGTGGTCGTGATGCAGTGGTTGTGGTGGATGTGGTGCCTGTGGTGAAGGCTGTGGTGTTAGTGAATGGGATGGTGAGGTTGCTGCTGATGCAATCATATTTTTATTCCACGATTCCATGATAGATTGCAAAATTGCTTTATATCGAGAGAGGGTTTCGTATCCATGGAGCAGACAACGTTAGTGATACGGACCGTTTTGTACGAATGAGGTGAGAAATAATGGCCTCAAGCTTTTTATGAGCTGGTAAGTTTTTGGACTGGCCAATGCAGTACTGAGTATGGAGTGTCTAATGGCATTTATGAGCTCTTAAAACGTTTCGATTGGTGCATGCAGGACTGGGTCGGGTGTGTCGAATGTCACTGTTAATGAGAAGAACCGATGCATCCCCTCTCTCCAAATCCAAAAACTGAAGTCCTCTAGCATTGAATCTACTCACACATGACTCAGATTTCAATGTGTCCCTCTCCTTCCTCCCACCCTCAACATTAGAGGTTGAATTGTACATACTTACCCTCAGGCATTTTATAGCTGGATTTTCATCAGATGCAAAACTTTTCTGGAAGGATTTTATTTGAAATCAATAGCTGGATGACGAGAAATGCTAGCATCTCAACACAGAAGAGTCTCTAAAAAGCCAATTATATGAGATATACGCGCACTGATCGGGGGTGGTGGGTGATAAGTATGACATCTGGATTGGTTGTCATACTTGAACTCCCACAGTAATGGAAAATTCCCTAGGGAGTTGTTGCTTATCGTCAGCGTAACTTCTCTGAAAACGCAAGAAACGCTCTCTGATATAATAATTTGATTTATTATATGACTACCACAAACAGCCCATCAATACCACTGTAGTCTCCGGAAAACAAGAGTGTCAGGTTTTCCAGATCGTTATCATGTCTGTCTCAAACGAGTCGCACGTGAATGGACTATTTCTACAAGTGACCTATAAATATATATAGAACATAAGCACAAAACATAAACACGAGTGTCTCCTCATTTAACTCCGTTGACAAATATTCCAGTCGAGGTCTATTTGAAAATTCTGTGCTGAACAATTGCAAAATAACAATTAACAACTATTTTCAAGATGCGAATCCAACAAAACGTAGGAGAATCTGTGTTATCAAGTCTTGCCTCCATTGTTTGGACTTTCAAGTTTCATGTTCAACACGAACGTTCGATATTACTATGCGTTTGGGATTCCACAATTGTTAATGGTTATTTGGCTCATATAATTCTTGTTGTATTTGATTTTTCAGGTGTTGTGATTAGTTTAAAATACTAATTGTCATATAACAAAGAAATTACAACAACAGTCAATTGATCTGTTTTGTTGTATTCCGTCTGGTTGACGAGATGAGATTGGCCAGATCAAACGAGACGGAATACAGCAAACCGATCAATTGACTGTTGTAGTAATCTGTCTGTATAGCATAATCGTGAAATTCGAGACTCCAGAATAGGGTTATTTAATGTTCCAAACAAACATTTTAATTAATGTTATTGGAAGGTGCCAAAGTGTCATAGTAATCTTTCTGGATTGGATGTCATGATGAGGTATCGTATCTGAAGGCCAAAATAAATAACTGTGGAATTTGAATTATTTTCTGATTGTTATACCAGATGTTATTCATTGTATCATCTGCTCATCTTCAAAACGAAACCTAATTTACCTCGAATGGGAATGTGTTTTGTAACTGGTGGAAATTGAATATTTTTTTCCAGTGATATTGTCATACAAATACGACATTTAAAGAAAGCGACGACTGTCGCGACTAGTTTCGACACTGCATGTTCATATCCTTAAAAGTTGTTTTTGGTCTTTAATAACTATAATATGATGTGTAGTATGGAATGTACCCGATCGACCCCTATTACCGGGACTTTTAGGGGAGCAGGTGGTGTTAAATTCCCACAGGAACCGGTCTTTTGGGGGAGCATGTTTTTCCTGTGCAAAACTTCGGCTCTATCCAACTAGACTCGACAATTGGTGTACGTATTGCATATATAGTATGCTATGGTATACACACACGCATAGATATGGCATGTATTGTTATACATACATGTCTTTCAGTATATAGAGTGGGTATGTAATGGAAAATTGATGGGGTAGTTGGGTTTTCTTGAAAGTTTTCCTCACGAAACGGTTGACGTTGCCAATTACGATGCGACGTCATGATGTGCACGCGACGTCATAGAAACGTTGATGTCTACTGTACAGTCCGACAATACATTATTCGGTTCAAGGGGTGTCGAGCTTCTCGTACTGGTAGTACAGATGGTTCGGTATATTTTCCTGTTGACCTACTTTTAGTCCTTGGTACTACTAAACAACATATGCTTTATGTGGGTGGGTGAGGGTAATACATGGCTGTCTAGTGCAGTAATATAGTTGGGTGTTATATGCTCCTGTAGGCCCCATGTTAGCCCTTGGAACTACTTACCCATCTATGGCTTTATGTTATCCTTTGACTGGTATAGGTAGTACGTAATGCAGACAAGGCGGTGTTGTGAGGTGGGTGGGAGTAATGCATGGTTGTCTAGTGCGATACTATAGTATGCGTGTTATGACCCGTGTAGGACTCCCGTTAGTAATTGGCACTACTGATCCACCTAAGGCTTTATATTATCTTATGACTGGCATAGGTATTACATAATACTGACTCAATCTGTGTTGTGGGGTGCTAGGGGTAATGCATGGTTGTCTAGTTTTCTAAAATAGGATGTATGATCTGTACTCCCGCTGGTTCGGTGGTAGTCCTTAATACTATTTATCCACCTTAGGTAATATATTGTCCCACAGTTGCGATAGGTAGTGCGTAATGCTAGGTCAAGCGGTGTTGTTGGGTACGCGTGATTGTCTGGAACGGCAGTGTAGGATGTACGATCTGTTGTACCGCTGCTGGTTCAACGCTAGCCCTTGGTACTATTGATCCACCTTCGGCGATGTGGATGTGGATAGTACGTAATGCTAAGTCACACAGTGTTACTCTTGTTTTGTCTGATACAGTATTATGGGGGGACCTCCCTGTATTCCATAGGTCAACTGTTAGCCCTTAATACCACTCTCCGCCTGAGGTGTTGTGCTAACCCACAGTTGGCACAGGTAGTGTGAAATGCTAGGCCAAGCGGTATTGTGTGAGGTTGTGATAAAGCTTGGTCTGTAGACCTTTTATAGCACCAAAACAGCTGACTTCCCCATACTCACCGTGATCTGTCCTATGATTAGCTTCAACTATATTTACCAGTACTACAGTCTTCTACCGCGCTTACAGCCTTGTACGATTACTACAGATTCGGAACACTACTAAAGGCTGGCTAGTTGCATCAGATTGCTCGGGCGACTAGAATCTAATTGCGCAAATGAGCTATAGAGCAGTTGGTCGCACGAGTGACTCCATATGCGGCTCTACGACTCATATCGGAACTTGAGGATACCTATGACATGGTGATATACTATTTGATGATACCTTTTGAGAATACATTTTGGAGAATATCTGTCTGAAGATAGTTATGGATCCTAACCCTATTCAGAACATGGCTTCTGGATCACCCCCAAACCTTCATAGCTCAAAGGCCACAACTGCTAACTTGTCCATAGTCACCACCATCTGTCCTATGATCAGCCTGTATTGTATTCAACTTCTATATGGTGTTCTGCCAGCCTTGCAGTCTTGTACCATTACTGTCTTGCACCATTACTATTGGTTACCACCATTCTGACCTGTGCTAGAGTGTCGTAACCATTACTAACTTGTAACACTACTACGGACCTTGGTACATTAATGCCACTGCGGGAACCAGTTCATCTCACTATCAAAATTGCTCCCCCCCCCCCCCCGCCCCCACTACTAGAAGCTGTCGAATAGAGTTTGCTTGCTCGAACAACTTTTCCATACCTTTTCCAACTTCTCCTAATAAGCTATAGAGCAGTTACCGAAAAGTCATTGCCCGAACGACTCGAATCCTATCCAGCAAATGAGCTATCGAGCAATTACTTGAACGAGTGACTCCACATGCGACTCTTATGCTCATCTCGGAAATAAATAAATGGGATTCCATAAGTGGGATTCCGTAAGTGGGATTCCAAGCTCCAATACAGCTCCTGGAAGTCTTACCATCAGAATACTATAGTCTTCTACCGCCCTTATAGATGTGTACCATTACTGCCTTCTACCATTAGTATCGACTACTACAATTCTGCCATATGCTAGGGAGTCTCACCATTACTAAGCTGTGGTACTACTTCGCCTCTTTGTAACTATCATTTCACTACTGCCACTATGGGTCCCAGTTCATATCACTATCAAAGTTATCTTCTACTAAAACAGTCGACATAGCCTTCTTGCTCGAACAACTTTTTCATACCTATTCCAAGTTCCCCTGATAATAAGCTATCGAGCAGTTTCTAGACGCCTCCTCTCAAACTCGCCCATCTCGGGCCTTCGAGACAGAGGCTGTTAGTGCCAGTAAATGCTCTTTTTTTCCTGGGGTAGGACGCCCCACCCCCCCCCCCCCCTCCCCGAAGTGCTTAAGGTGCCCCTGGACACGTCGAGGTTGGTCATATGCTCCGAACAGATCATATTCTGTCAATTCTCCACAATAACGTATATATTCCAATTAGACTCTACCCCAAACCCACAACATGAAACTTTTAAGGATAACAGGTTTAGTGAAAAAAAAACTCTCGCATACTCCACGACTTCACTGGACAAATAATCAATCAATAAATCAGACAAAGATTGAGATCACTTCATCTTAGCTCAAATCGTAAACTGATTTGTAATTTAAAACAACACTTCATTCGGAACATCGTCTGCAGCACGCGTGAAAAATCTAGGAAAGTGAAGAGCAAGTCACTCCCTTGATGAAATAATAGCGAACCCTATGTCAAATATTTCGCATGGTCACTTCAAACGGAAACATATTGTTGCCTGAGTGCTAGTATGTCCTATGTCCCCTCTGGGACATAGGACATTCGAGCACTCAGGCGACGATATGCTACTGGGCCGTAAACATATACTCTCCCAAAAAAGAAAGTGTGCATGCTAAAAAATAACACTAAAAAAGATATATATCGTTTTCATTCATGGACATTTTAATCAGTCACAGATCAAACAATTTGTGATCAACACGAGAAATTTCATTACGCTACGACGAATACTCCTGGTGCCCTGGAGAGTCAAAGACACTAAGGGTCCAACACAAAAGTCACACACTCAATATCTGGTATGACCTCTGTATGCATCGACTACTGCTGTGCATCTACGCCTCATGGAAGCGAACAAGTGAGCATGGAAGTGGGTTAGGGTAGGGTTAGGTGAGGGTTAGGTAGGGTTAGGGTTAGGTTAGGTAAGGTTAGGGTTAGGTTAGGGTTAGGGTTAGTTTAGGGTTAGGGTAGGGTTAGGGTTAGGTTAGGCTAACCCTAACCCTACTCTACACCACTGCAGTCGAGCACGACGATGACATAACGTCAAAATCGGACGAATTGCAGGTCTTCGAGGACGTAAGCCGTATTCTCTCAGCCGGTTGATTACTGTTTGAGGATGTATCCATCTCAGGTTAGGGATGTTCCTGGCTGTCGTCGTTGCCGTTTGTTGCCGGTGCCGGAGATGGACGACACGGATATACCGATCTTGTGCAGGGGTGGTAACTCGGGGTCTCCCAGAACAGGGTCGGTGTCGAACGTCATCATGTTGTGCATGTCGATGGACTAGCCTGTCTATAGTGTTACGTTGGCAGTTCAAATGCTGGGCAACCTCTCTGTGTATTCTGCCAGCACTAATCATACCCAGGGCAAGGAGACGTTGATTCGTTGTCAATCTTGGCATGCTAATGTGGAGTCGTTTTAACAGCAGCGCAAGTTTGAATGGGAACGATAGGAAGGCCTTACATTAGTGTTTAAATACCCAAGGATTCACACTGCTGCATGAATTTTCAGATTCTCCACGTGCAAAACATGCCTTTTCACAAAAGTGCAGCACGTCATTTAACGTTAATGCAATTTTAATGGGGGAAGCTGTTTTTGTGTTCAATATAACTTATTCATGAACAGGTTAACACTCATTACACCTACGAAATTATTTTTTCGGAGTTTGATCAATTTCTGCAATGCACACTTTCTTTTTTGGGCGAGTATAGAAACAACTACGCGAGCGCTCGTCCAATGAAAGGGTGAGAATTCTTGTCTTATTGGAAATATATTACTGATAGCCATCAAATGAAAATATTAACCAGCAAAATGTATAAACTATTAAATAGATTAACGGGGCATGAGTATACGCCCCACGTTCAAGATATTTGAATAGGAGAATCGTAGATTCCAATGAAAGCTCCTTTACGTCGTAGAATACCTCTTGTTGTCGGTGTATTCGTTGGAATAGGAAGAACTGCTAAGCTAATTTAGGTTTGCCCTGCTGGTGTGCAATGAAAATGAATCTAGTTGTTTGAGTGGAGCTATCCTCGGTTAATCAGTGGAAAAGCGTGGTAGGTGCGCTTCGCAGGCATCGATAGCAGATCAACTAATACTCAGGTGCACCGAGACTCTGCTCCATGGGTAACAATATACCACGACTTCCGATGCAGGGGCTTCCCCCAAAAATCTACTTAGCAGGTACACAACTGATCAGTATACTTAATGAAGCCCTTTCACAGCGAATATGTGCTCTCTGTATGCAGTGCCCTGGGAGCGCAGTAACTCAGTAGTGCCGGCATTGGACTTCAAACCTAAAGGTCAACGCTTCGCCAAGGGTAACTGCGTTTTGTGCTTAGGCAAGGCACTTCATCCCGCTAACCCACATGGAGCCACGGTGGCGCTGTGTACTAAGGCGTACTGCACGTCGATGATGCACCTGTCTTCAACCAATGCTAATCCTGCTTGTTTGGAGTTAGTACGTTGGGGAATCTGACTGTTGCTCGCCGCTGCTCGGTGGCTCTCTCCGGATACTCCCTCCTCTTCGACCCGTAAAATTGTCCCACACGAGGTGACCCTGGATGCGAAAATGTCATTAACCTCCAATGAAAAAAATCGGTGGCTTATACAGAGCACATTGAGGTTCCTTGACAATTTACCATTAGCAACTACGCGCGGTGTAAAGTCAGCATTGATGTGAATTCAGATTAGTAATAAATTATATCCGCCTTTGCATACCTCAAGGCGCCATCTGCAATGCTAGAGCATTGCAGATGGTGCCTCGATGCACTCTGGGGTGAAGAGACGACATGCTGTATAAATGTCGGTATGTTATCGGCGTTCGATATTGGCCATAGCATATTTTGTTTTCTCACCAAGTTCTCAGATTGCATTCTAAAGTTTCTCGAAAGAACACCATGATGTCCCCACCCTACCTTCATTACGAGAGCGTATGTACCCCTCAACCTCACATCGTCTCGGGATTCGACATCCATATCTCGCAAAGGCATACAATTAGGTAAAAGCGCGGGCACCGAAATGTGCTTGTACGTACACTCTGACAGCTGTACTATCAGCGACGGCCGAGGAATAATGGGGGCTCTCTGGAGTTAGGGAAGATTGGGGCCTCGGAAAATTTTGATTTCCAGAAATGAAACTTTCCAAATTCATGATTCCAAATCTTTTGGAAGGCTTGTATCTAACACCAAGTTTTGCCTGCTCAACGTTAATATTCGACGTAAATATTCAATTGGGGGTTTGTATTCAGGGCACAAGTGTGACACATTTTGTGTGTTACCCAAGGGAATGGATAAAGTATCCTAAAAACAATGCTCTGATATCTTTTAAAACTTACCCGGACTCCAAAGGCCCCAAGTATTTGAGAAAAAACTATTTTTTAGTAAAACAACCCTCCTTTTCTTCAAATATTTAGGGGCCTGGACATACTCTAACCTCTCCTTATGGGTAAGCCGCCATTGTGTACTATTCAGTTGATTGGTGTAGTAAAAACGTTGCTAGTAAGAAATCAACAACTGTTGTTTCCTTTTGTTTGGTACCAGTTACAGTTAAAACTAGAAGTCCTGTCACGAACTGTACGCTTATCTAGGCTTAATTTCGCGTAGGAATTGCGCGCAATTGCCATATCGAATGGCATCCAAAGCACGACAGGTTCTCCTGGTTACTCATAGCAAACACAGGCAATGTTTCTGCCAATGGACCTCCGGGTTACCCGGAGGTCCATTGGCTGATATATTGCTTGTGCACGGGCCATATGTACAAAATTTGATAGCCTTTCTATGGTGATAACGCATTTCATGACATGACTTCTAGTTTTAATTGTAAAGCTGTCTATTTATCATTTAACTACTTTAACTTTATCCAGCGCGATTTACAAAAGGAAACACCCCAAAAAACCCCAATCATTTCAACGTTTATTGTTTTTATCGATTGTTGCCTCAAAACATAGCGTTTGACCTCTCATTGAGTGAGGTGAGCTCGTTCCAACGATGGATCATGCGCTATGATTTTGAGGCAAAAAATGAAAATGTTGTTATTCAGTATTTTTTAGGCCTGTATCGTCTGCTATTCACGTTATGTGAATAGCAGAAAAAAACTATGCATTCGATATTTAGGCCAGTGCTCGTTGTCTTTAACGACAACGAGCACTGGTCTAAATATCGAATGCATAGTTTTTTTTTCGTCGCCGAAAGATGTTTTGTTTTATTTATACATACAAAGTTGAAATGAGTAAATCGGAGTAGTTCCAACAAGATTAACATTATATTATTCTACCCCGGTAGTCACAAATGCCACACACCCCTCCCCCGTACTCTACCGGAATTCTGTTCTGTGATTCACAGTTAAACTTGAATTCAGTGAATGAAGGTCGGAGTTTTAAAGAGAAATATCACGTATGACGATCTGTTTTTTTTTGTGTGACACTGGTGTGTTTTGTGTCAAGCAGTTCATTGGCTTGAAGTTGCATTTCGTTGTTTCACACGAATCTCCGCGTCATCAATAAGAATACAACTGGGTTTTCAACCGCAATTTTCAATGTCTGTGTGATATCGGATCATGCAGAATACACACGACATCTCTGATATAAAGGCTATAATCTCTGCTTTGCTGTAAAATAAACACGTTTTTTTATCTTACAATCACCATGTATTTTGTCTGCATTAACTCCGCAACTGTCGTGTATCCTACCCCCTGATACAGATGTTTGTATCGGGGGGGGGGGGGGGGGAGGGCGGATACAAGCACGTTCCTTTCGCGTGAGTTCCATTTTGTTTCTTTTTGTTCTTCCGTACGAATAAATAGTTCGTTATATATTCGTCTACATTCTTGACTTATCCCCAATATATTGTAAGATAAAATAATTTTACCATGTAAAAAACTTTATGCCTAGCCGTTGGATTATCTACTGGTGTTAATTAGGTGGGGGCTGATTAAACCGTGTGCATAGCTGAAGGCTAATTGAGCTGTGAACACAAAGGTTCTGTCTGCCCTGTTGGATTAAAGTTTCAGACATTAGCTTATTAAACTGTGTACATGGCTTGAGGCCACTCAGTCTGTGGACTCAAAAGATATATCTGCTCTGCTGGGTTAAGTTACAGACATGATGGTGGTACCTACACTAATCTGGAAGCAATTAGGATATTAGTCAGCAATACTCTTCTCTAATTATAACAGGCCAATCAGAATGCTTCCAGGAGAGGGCGCCAGAATCTCAGCATCTTTTCAGGCACTTCTTTGTTCTAGATCAGCAGGTGCAGACCACACAAGTTTTGTTGCAGAGTTTCCTTTGTTCTGTTTGCTTATTTTGATTTGGGAGGCCAGTTCTGCAGAGGTTAGCTTTAGTACTTTAATTTAAATTATAGTTATACTAGTTGGGTAATATTTTATCATGGTTACCAAAGTTTTGATATTTGGTAGTAGTTTTGTCAACCATTTTGCAGAGTATCTAATGCCAGATATTCCAGGTTCTGAGACTCCACTGGCATTTCCCTTTGCAGACTGTTTAAATTTACAACAGGTGGTTACACCAGTTGATGTTAGGCTATTTGGCATCAGAGGTTTAACATTAGACAAGATTTCTGGCACACACCAGCGGAAAATTGAGCAATTGTCCCCAGATATAGTTTAATAATAATAATAATAATTTTTATTGTCTTTCATCCCCATACATGGGTATATGACATACATGTTCAATAGATAACATAACATAATGCAAACATAAACTAGCATCACATATATTACACGAAATTGATTTTTTTTTCTTAAGGTTTATTGTGGTTCGACCTCCCACCTGTAGTTCAGGGATGGAGTGCAGTGCACATAATTTTAGCCGAAATCATCCGAAAATTCTTAACCCTCCGCACAACGTAACGATCAAAAGCCGACTAGCGCATTATAGTTTGTTTTGTTTTCCAATTGTTTGTCTCACAAGCACAACCTATGATGTTTCACGGGAACGAGCTCACTGAGCTCGCTCCAATGAGCCACCGTAAGCGTTGTTTATGAGCCAAAATTTTATATTTCACCAATTCGAGAATTTATTTTGCAAATGCCGTCCGTTAACCGCGCTGAGCAAAGAGTTGTGCTGGTGTTAGGTGGAAATGACCTAGCTGATCTCCCACCTGAAGATGTCAGTCGGCAGATCCAGAATTTGGTATATTATTTAGAGCGTTGTGGGCATGTCAAGAATATTTTTGTATGTGAAATTTTGCACAGATTTCGGATCAAGCTGCCAGGCTCAGGGCGCAAGTTTTCCACCAGCCCTGAGGAAATTGAGCGATTCAATGGAGAGGTGGATGAGTTGAATGCCAGCTTATCAAAGGAGTTGGACAGCTATTTTGGAGGAACAGTGCAATTTTGGAGGCAGCGCCGCCTTGGTGGATGTGTGCGCTACAAGGTTTGTGATGGGGTTCACTTGAATGATAAAGGGTTAAAGGCATTTCGGGCCAATATTAGATTGGCCATCACATCAGGACTGAAAGCTCTGCAATCTCGCCAATAATTATTAATAGATGCCACAGGGACGGTTTGTATTCAACTGTTATGCTCTTATTTGTATTTTATTTTATAGCAGACGTTTCAGGTTTTTTATTACACTCTGCAAGATCTAGCTGCTTTTCATACCTCAGGCCTAGTCAGTGCAATCTTATTTTAGTACAATTCAATACATTTCATATCGCATATATGTACGACATGTACGTCGACTTCTCTTTCATTTATGTCTGATATGTCAGCTTGCAGAGTTACATGTACATCAACAAATTTGTGCGATACCACTAATTTCTTGCATATAATTCGTAACATATTTGTGCTGTGGACTATGTGTCCTGGTTTAAGTTTGCTCCTAGGTGAACGTTAATTTTAACGAGCACTGCATTGCAGTTTAATGTACGTTGTAGGGGAACCACTGAGGCTTGTTATTATGGTAATGGGTCCTCAATTTTATATTATAGGATGCCCAGCCATTCCTGGCTAAATTATAGGTTGGGAATTTGGATTCCTGGGCATCTCATGGATTTGTTTATCAAAATCCCACACCCTCTATCAGGGGTTGTTTATATTGTTTTTGGTGTGGTGTCGCCTGTTCCGTATGTGCAGGCTTTGCTCTTGGCGGCTGGGCATCCCATTTGTTCCCTACCCGTCAATACATGTTGAATATTCAACTGCTCGTCTACCCACTCCTGCACAGCACGGTAAATGGAGTGCGGGGGTTACACACATTCAATCGCATTCGCCGCTTTTTGTTATCTAATTTTCGTGGCTAAGTTCTATCCAGTTTTGTTTTTCAGATGCCTAAAGCTAAGAGGAAGACCAAGGGAGTACCCAAGTCCACAGTGCAAGAGCAGCCTGCAGGCAGAGGGGCAGGGAACCCCCTGGTGGATGGTCTTTCCCATCTGTACAATGTGCCTGGGGAGACCCGCCCAGTTTTAACCACAACTCCACCAGCCACACGAAGATCTCGTCGAGGGGGTGCTGCACCAACCATACCACCCGGCCACACAAGCCATGCAGCACCAAGTTTATCAGTTGCGGCAAATAAGCAGCTGCCGGGCAGCCAGACCACACAGGGACAGTCCTCAGCCAGAAGAGACCTCATTGACCAACTGGAGAAGACTTTGGAGCGTTTACGAGAGGAAGAACAGGACTCTGTTGCACAGGCATCACAAGATAGCCTAGCCGATACGGTTGTACACCAAACGGGGGGAGCACCCCTGCTCGGTGGGCCCCCAACTCCCCCAGTGGTGGGTCTGGGACCCTCGGGTATAACTGGTCACTTGGAAGGACCAACCCCCCCCCCCCCCATCCATGCCACAGATGCCGACGCAATCAGACTTTGGTACATCGGGTCACTTTGTTTCTGCTTCTGTGCCCCTGGATGGGATGGTAGGTCCTCACATAAAACAGAAGATTTGGGCTGAAGAATTTGTTGAAATGTCCTCTCTTTTGCCCATGAACACGGGTCACACACAGTACACATTGGCCGTCAACACAACAGATTCAGATCTCCCTGCTTTGCAATGTGTACCAAGGGCAGAGAAGCGGACCTTGAGCATTCTTCAGTGGTTGTCCGCTTTCGAAATTTACACCACAATTTATATCAGTAAATTTCCAGAGCGGGCAGGTCAACTGGTGAAGTATCAGTCCATGATTCGTTCCTTGGCGGCAGAACGGGGGGACTGGACATTTTACGATCACCATTTTAGGTCCCTTCGTCAATTTGACACCTCACTGCGATGGGATGCTATACATATGGAGCTTTGGATAAAGGCAGTACAAGCTCCTTTATCACAGCCAAAGTATGTCCAGCAGGCCTATCAGCACAAATCTGCTCCGGGGACATCACGATTACACACTTACCCCCGGGGTTTTTGCTTCCGCTTTCACAGTGGGAAAACATGTTTTGGATCATGCAGGTATAAGCATTCCTGTTTCAGCTGTGAACAAGACCATCCATTCACAAAATGCCCATCACGTAACGAATGGTTTCGTTCGCCCTTTCGGGGCAGGGGTGGCCGACAGTCTTCGGCCAAATCAGCTGTTAGAGGAGCCCAGCTGTCAAACAGGAAACGGTAGAGTAGTCACGCCAGTTAAAGTTCATATTCTCCATTACCTTTTGAGTAAGGGTTATCCAGAGCAGAAATTTCTAGTTGAGGATTTTCAGAGGGTTTTCGCCTAGGTTGTCACTTGCCCAATGTCTCTTCTCACTCAAAGAATCTCAAGTCCTCAGAAGAATTTAAACAAGTGGTCGATCAGAAATTGAATAAAGAGCTGTTAGCAGGAAGAGTAGAGGGTCCATTTCAGGTACCACCCTTGTCAAGCTTCCATGTTTCACCTCTGGGTGTTGTGCCCAAGAAAGTCCCGGGAGAATTCCGATTAATACACCATTTGTCACATCCTGATGGCGCATCCGTGAACGATGGCATACCACAAGAGCTGGCTTCAGTTAGTTATTCTACCATTCAAGATGCCATTTCAGTTATCAAGACCTTGGGACCGGGCTGTTTCCTTGCTAAAACAGACATTAAATCAGCATTCCGACTCATCCCTGTGCATCCAACCGACCACCATTTACTGGGTTTTAAATGGCGTGACTGCTTCTACTATGACAAATGTCTGCCTATGGGCTGCTCAATTTCATGTAAGATCTTCGAAACCTTTAGCTCAGCATTGCAATGGATTGGGGTTCACAGGTTTCAGATTCCACATATGATTCATGTTTTGGATGATTTTTTAGTATTAGCGGACACAAAGGTGGGATGCTCATCGGCCCTTCACAGGTTTTTGGAGTTGTGTGGTTTCCTCGGGGTGCCTATTGCCGCTAACAAAACATTTGGGCTATCTACCGTATTAGAATTTTTAGGAATAGAACTGGATACGGTACAAATGGAAGCACGCCTTCCCTCAGACAAACTCACTAAATGTGAGCAGGCTATTCAAGCCCTGCTTGTTTCAAAAAGGCCACACTACGTGAACTTCAATCCATTATAGGCACACTGAATTTTGCTTGCTCGGTGGTGGTACCGGGTAGGGTATTCCTACGCCGTCTGATTAATGTAACGATGGGACTACAACGGCCCCATCACCGAGCTCGCATTACTCAGGAGGTTAGGGAAGATTTGCTTATGTGGCTACACTTCTTGCATTCATACAATGGGAAAACCATTTTCTTGGATCAGCATTGGGTTTCTGATGATACACTTCAATTATACACCGACGCATCTTCAACATTGGGTTTCTCAGCTATTTTTGGCAAAGATTGGTTTTATGGTGAATGGCCATCTCAGGCAACAGGTCTGAACATTGCAATATTGGAGTTGTATCCCATCATTGTCGCACTGTCGATATGGGGCGACTCAATTCGAAATCGGAAAATTATCCTGCATTCGGACAATGAAGCTGTTGTGCCCATTATTAATAAACAAACATCCAAAGATGTTTGTTTATTATCCTTGTTACGTACAATGGTCCTCACTACTCTAAATTTTAACATTTTAGCACGAGCTGAGCATGTTCCCGGGAAACTCAATGTTTTAGCAGATCACCTTTCTCGGTTGCAGGTTATGGAGTTCAAGCAGTCAGCACCATGGGCACAACAGTATCCAACAAAGATTCCATCCGAGCTGGGCATAGAGATCTTACTCAAACTGTAGACCACATTATGTCGTGTGCATTGGCTCCATCCACCCAAGCCAGTTATCAGAAATCCTGGTCGATGCTTTTTAATTTTTGTAATATGTATCACTTGCCAACTACATTGCCTTTTCCTTCCTCCACATTATGTTTATTTATTGGCTATTTATTTCATCTTAGCTAGAATATCTCATCTTTGCGTTCCATTTTGTCAGGAATTTCATTCTGCCACAGAATTCAAAACCTACCGGATCCAGCATCTGTATTCTTTGTTAAAAAACTGTTAACTGGATATCAAAATTTGCGACCTTCGTGCGATACTAGGATGCCCGTTACGGAATCTCTGTTGGTAAAGCAGATTGCAGCTATCCCTCACTGCACCCACACTCATTATTATAGAATTTTATTCCAGGAAATGTTTGCAACGGCCCTTTATGCGTTTGCACGGATAGGGGAGTTATGTAGCACATCTAAAAGATCTTCTCATATTCTACAGTATGTGGATGTACAGTACCGTGGAGGTGAATTTTATCTCACATTTCGGACCTTCAAACACAGTGTGCCAGGAGCACCACAAACTACAAAGTTGAGTCCTCAAAATGTACAGCATGCCCAGTTGAATTGCTTTCTGAGTATATACGAATGAGGGGTGCAATCCTTGGGCCCTTGTTTATTCTTCCACATCAGGGGCCAGTTCCTCGACGAGAATTTGATGATGTGCTTCAATCCACGCTTCAATTCTGCCGCTTAGATGTCAAGTTGTATAAAAGTCATAGCTTTCGTATTGGAGCAGCCACATTGGCTGCTGCTAAAGGCTTCTCCGATGCGCAAATACGCATGATGGGCCGTTGGAAATCTGATGCCTTCCGAAAATATATTCGACCCCCTTCGCTTTCATAACAGTAGCACAGCGCTTCTTCGCTGTGGGGAACAAGCTCTGTGGTGCTGGGATCAGGTGTCCTGGGTGGGCATCCTCTGCTACAATCAACAGTTAAGTTTGACTTTGGATATATAAAGGTCGTTTTCATGGCATAGGTGCGGCAAGTGACCTCTAACACTACACAATTTAAGAATTCATAGAGAGCAACCATCAAATATTTGAATTCCCAGTGGGTTGATCTTCCTCTAGGGCTACCTTGTGATCCGGTTACTTTAATATTGCAAGGAGGAGTGTGTGAAGCAGCAGCCACAATGCCATTTGTGTGTGGCTTGCTGTTAGCTATTGCTTTCGATATTGAGGGTGCTACAGGGTGCCTATAGTTCTGTGCAAAAAATTTTTTGCATCAGTCTGTGTCGCCATTCGTGCACAGGCATCTAGCATTAGTTGTGCTTTGTGAGCTATGATGCCATTGGTGCGTAGCTACCCATTACCGGTTGTATATATTTATTCTTATTGAATCGGTCTGTGTCGCCATTGGTGCATAGGCATCTCATATTTGTTGGGCTTTGTGAGCTATGATGCCATTGGTGCATAGCTAACCATTACAGGTTGTATATGCTTTCTTCCTATACATAACTTTATGTATGCCATGGATACAAAAAATTTGGTACAAGTATGCTAAGCTAGCTAGGACGCCACTGGTGCATAGCTACCGTTTCTATCCAGCTACAGGTATATCATGGATGCACAGAAATGTGGGGAGGTTTACGTTAGCTAGGACGCTATTGGCGCATAGCTAAGCGCTACTTCTTGCACCAGTACTATTTCGTGCAATTCCCTAGGTGACTTCATCCGTGTCCTGTTCGCCTGTGTCGCTATTGGCGTGCAGAAGACAGGATCACGCCAGTGTGGTATTTGTATTTCATGGCAGAAATGTGTTTGCGTTAATTTTACGTAAATGAAGCAAACATATGCTTCATGTATCAGCACAGCCCCATTGGCTGTTTGCAAGGTACAGTTTCCTGCTGTTTTAGTCCAGCTTTCTCTGTCCGAGAGTACTCCAGTTGGTAGGGTTTGGGTCTTTTCTCTTTGTCGTTCTCGATGGGTGTATGCCAACCCAGAGTGAGCATGTATAATATGCTCTCACTGAGTTGGCACTGTGGCGGTTACACCCACCTGAATGCTTCTTAATTGAACTTTGTGGAAATGTTAACTAGTTTCATGTACATAGTCGTTTTATATAGAAAATTTGTTTATTGTTTACAAATAGTTTTGTAAAATTAGGTATTAATTAGTATAAAATAATAAACATGGCATCTCCCATTTGGCACACGGAGATGCCCAAAACGGATATAATGCTTTTTTATCTCTACATTTTCCTTTAGAAGTCCAATAGCGGGGTGCATAAAATAATTTTACCATGTAAAAAACTTTATGCCTAGCTGTTGGATTATCTACTGGTGTTAATTAGGTGGGGCCTGATTAAACTGTGTGCATAGCTGAAGGCTAATTGAGCTGTGAACACAAAGGTTCTGTCTGCCCTGTTGGATTAAAGTTTCAGACATTAGCTTATTAAACTGTGTACATGGCTTGAGGCCACTCAGTCTGTGGACTCAAAAGATATATCTGCTCTGCTGGATTAAGTTACAGACATGATGGTGGTACCTACACTAATCTGGAAGCAATTAGGATATTAGTCAGCAATACTCTTCTCTAATTATAACAGGCCAATCAGAATGCTTCCAGGAGAGGGCGCCAGAATCTCAGCATCTTTTCAGGCACTTCTTTGTTCTAGATCAGCAGGTGCAGACCACACAAGTTTTGTTGCAGAGTTTCCTTTCCCACCCTCCCAACCCAAACTATCTGGAGTGCTTTCAAGCAGAATCTACATTGTTTTTGTCATTTTTTTCTGATGTTTATATTTGGATCCCATGCTTTTACCGAGTTTTTACACAGAAATTTTCTCGGGTTTTTAATGCCGGGATCGAATTCAGGCGGTGGGCGGTTACACCCACCTGAATGCTTCTTAATTGAACTTTGTGGAAATGTTAACTAGTTTCATGTACATAGTCGTTTTATATAGAAAATTTGTTTATTGTTTACAAATAGTTTTGTAAAATTAGGTATTAATTAGTATAAAATAATAAACATGGCATCTCCCATTTGGCACACGGAGATGCCCAAAACGGATATAATGCTTTTTTGTCTCTACATTTTCCTTTAGAAGTCCAATAGCGGGGTGCATAAATAGATTATTACCATTATGTGGATGTACAAAATATGTATCCGAGTCTCGCTCTGAATTTTTACAAGTCCACGATCACTGAACTGTAGCTAGCTCGCTGTCATTTGAAATTACGTAACTCGTAATTTCAAAACTTTTTTCAGCAAATCTAATCATACCTGCCGTGAAGCTGCCACGACTAGATTTGACGAAAAAAAAAACATTTGATACACGAACTCATTGGTTAACAAGTCTACACGGCTTACAAGGGAAAATTTGGTTAACCCTTCCAAAGCTGGTGGTATCGTCCATGTCAGTTCTGTGACAGCAATTTGGAAGAGTCCATATTTATTATTTGAGGGTAGACTAATCAATATTTTCAACGTGCAGCCTTGGGGCTGCACGCTGAATATATTGCTTGGTCTACCTTACACATTCACATAACAGCCATCTCCCTTTATGAAATTATGGCGTATATGTGCCTGGTCGGAAAATGGGCCTCTCGTGTTCAAAAGGTTAAATTTTCTCAAATTTGATTAATTTTAATATAATGAGATTTCCTTTCCTGGGAGGAAGTATCCGCTAGCAGCATGCAAGGAGTTAAAATGATGTCGAGGTACTTTCGGTCTGGCTGGACGTTATCTGATAAAAAGTGTCCTACTCTGAAAGGTTGCCCCGACAAACATACATAAAACAGTTGATTTAGTTGAAATGCACTAGTTGTTAGTCGAAATGATACGAACTTAGCAATATTTAGTATAACTACATATTATTGCACAAATTATAAACAGTTGTCATTTGAGTTACATATCTAAAAACCTTCCACGTTTAGCAAATTTAATGACGATGTTTTATCCATATGAATGCGGTTGCGTCATCCAGCTGCCGGGTTCAAGTGCTCTCGAGGGTGGGAATTGTGGCCGGAAATCGACGGTATAATTGTTGAGTGAGATCTTTTCATTGTGTCATCATACTGTGTCAAATGTTGTCAGTGGAAATGTTGAAAACTTTTCCATAGGGGATTTCCAAGAATCAATTTCAGAGCTTGGTATTATCAATGACGATGTAAACCAGAAGGCATTTTTTTTTGCAAACACACAGCAAAATATCACCGGCAAAAATACCATAATAAAAAGTAGAGACAACGAATTTCTGACACTTCTGCCGTGGAATGTACGCTAACTACTGTTAAGCTGTGTTCCCACAAAAGATTTTTATCGTACGATTTTTCAGTAAACGACAAAGTTGGTGTCGATCGACAAAAATCTGTAGTGAGAACACGCAAGACGGATAACGTTCTTTCAGTTTTTGACTGATCGTGTTTGTCGAAACAATCAAGCGCGTTCGATTTCAACTGCTTTTGTCGAAAGACTCCTTCGATTTGTAGAAGGGATTACGGCTAACCAGCCTCCGGAGAAAAATCGTAGGACAAAAATCTATTGTGAGAAAAGCCTTCAGAGTTTTGACGTTCGACAAAAATAGATCGACAAAAGACGTTCGATAAAAGACGTTCCGTAAAAATCTATAGTGATAACACAGCTTTACGGCTTACTGGTTAATTGTATGAAAATATCAGGGTGCTTATGTAAAGGGGAGCGAACTTTCTTCCAAACGAACGCAATCGGTTCTCTAAATCCTGCTTTTGCAAAGTTGCATCATCCACGTAGAAATTTTTCAGCGAGACTAATTTATATCTTTAACCTGCAGTCATGCGACTGCAGGTTAAAGGTATTAATTGGTCTTGTCTTTCGAGTTTAGTATGGTATTTTTAGATAGAAAAGACATGGGGAAATTATGCTGCCTAAATTACCTAGTAAACCTCCCAAAGTGCAGATGGTGTAAAACGACGTTTAACCATGTATGGGACTATAATATTCAGACAGGATGGATAAAGCAGGCGAGGGAGCTAATGGAGAACTACTCTATAGAGACTGAAGACCTAGAAGGGGAAATGCAGAAGGGGAAGAGCTTTATTTTGGAAAGGGTGCTTGGGGATTGGTTGGATTGTTTGGCGGGGGGGGGGGGGGCATTATTGTTCAAAGTGAGCTTCAAGTCACTGAAGTTGAGGGAGAGAATCGGGAAAGGCGAGGAAAGAGTGTGCACTATATGTAACTTAGATGTACGGAGACCCTGGAACATTTCATTTTAGAATGACCCAATTATTTGCCTAGTAGAACTAGACTCCCTGGGAGACTAATGGAAAACTAGGATGAAAATATTAAGGATAAGTGGGTGAAGAATGACATGAGTAAAAGGGTCAATGTTATAGTAGGCGATATCGAGCAGGCGCCAGTGGGGGAATTATGAAACAGTTTTTGCTAGGATATTAGGAGGGAGAGTGGGGAGGGGGGTGGATACCTCAGCTGGGCACTGGGTGAATGTAGACCTCCTCGTTAGGGAACCGCGACAAATCAGCGGAAGTCCGAAGTTGTATTATTATTTTCACCGCAGCTTCTAGAAGGATTACCAATCGCTGGTTTTAATAGTATTTTTGTGCAGTGCAGTTTAATCGAGCCTGTTGATGAACTTTGGCTTGTGAATGAAGACTTAATTATCACATATTTATTTTTTATTTATTTATTGAGGGTTTAACGACACTTTCGACAGCTAGGATCACCTAGTGTCAGACAGTTTTACAAATGGAGGAAGCTGGAGTACGCGGAGAGAACCACCGAGCAACGGCGAGCAACTGTCAGACTCCCTAACATGCTACCTCCACACAAACAGGGTTAGCGTTGGTTACGCCTCAGTACACAGCGCCACCGTACCCTCACGCGGGCAATCGAGATTAAGTGCCTTGCCCAAGGACACAACGCAGTTACCCCTGGTGGGGATCGAACCGTGGACCTTTCAGTTTGGAGTTTAATACCGTAACCACTGAGCTACCGCGCTCCCAGTTATTACATATAATCAAAGGGTTTAGTCTGAAGTGTACACCGATAGCCTTCTCCGGGGAGAGTGGAAGAAAAAAGAGGGCACATTTGGAAATAGAGGGTAAAAGTGACTTCCACAAACTTAATTACAACACAAGTGAAGACCAAGATGGCCTGAAGGTCCATCAGTTTAAACTTTGATTGTGATTATTGTTTTTTAATCAGGTTTAACCCTTTACCTAACATGAAAAGCAGATGACACTTACAAAAAAAATTCTTGAATAACTATTTTTTTTCATTTGTTGTCTCAAAAACATACGTTATGATCTCTCACTGGAACAAGCTCGACGAGCTCGTTCCAACAAGGGGTCATAACCCAAGTTTTTGAGACAAAAAATATGAAAAAATAATGAAAATTAATTGGCGATTTTTGAGAATAGCGCTGACCGGTTTTGGCAGTTTCGTTGGTAAAGGGTTAAGTTGTTGTCTGGAATGAACCACCACTCGATGGGCGTATTATAAAAACAATGCACTCATCCACTAGCGTACACGAGCTTTTGAATCAGAAGACACAAAAAACGCAATACATGAGATTGTTTTCCCTTAAATGCGAGATGATTGACATTCTTTTCATTCTCAATTCTCCCTCGAGATGGGGTTTCTCTACCCAACCACTTCTGTCAACTTGACCTTTCGAAAATTTTTCACACTTGATAACAAGATAGGAATACACTGCATTGTTACACGCAATTACTTATGTTCCATGAGAATTAATTTGGTGTAGCCGGACAAAAGGTGGTGCCATATACTCGGATACCCCTGGACAAAGAGACACTTGACAAAACGTTATCTTTGATGAACAGTGGACAACACGTTCCGCCCGATTAAAATAGACAAAAGGATCCAATAACTTCCTTGTTTGGCATTGCATGTTTTCACGACTAGTTCAATACTAACTTAATCTGAATGACCATTTTAAAATTATACAAGCTTCCTGATTGATCAGTAACAAATGCATCCTTTACGGTACATTTAACTCCAATGGGTCACGAAGATCAACGGATTGTATGAGAATATCACTTGACAGCTGAAGGGGGTGTACAGGCACTCTATGGTACACTTCGCTGATTTCTCTTTCAGCCATCGCCTCAAACATTTTCGTCACAAATAATAAACATTTAAACTCACAAACAAAATGGGAACAATATTGTTTCATGGGAATATTCCGAAAACTTGAAAAAAAACATGTGTAGATACCCTCCAATGTCCGATTTTAATGTCGAAAAGAAGGACTCTGTTGTGATGTTTCTACACTACAGATTTATTGTGGTTTCGAGAAACATGCAACCTATCTCGTTTTATGAACTGTCTCTTCAGTGAAACTTATAAAAAACACTTGTACAAGTTTGAATATAGTATCCTCGATTCTCCAAGACGCACAAGACAACGCTCCATTGTATCGAATAAAACACTTACAAAGTCAACTTGAGTTGTGTCCCGTAATATTAACGACGCGTCAGTTCCCAATATCCTTGAATTGAAGTCTCCCGAATGTTTGAGTTCAGTCGATGGAAAATAACTTCAAATCGTTCTTGTTCAATAATAAATAAAGATGTGTTTCTTTCATTTTCTCCAATTATTACTTTTATCAAGGTTTTCGACACTGGAATACCGTTTGGGGATTATATAATAAAACAAAACTCGGAACACTGAAGGGGCAAGGTAATAAATTCATTACACGGTGTTTCAGTAGGGTATCCGGGATGTACTACCCTTCTGAGATTCGTATTTCCTTCGGCTTTCAACCTCAGGAAATACGGATCTCATAAGGGTAGTACCGTCCCGTACACCCTGCTGAAACACAGTGTAACTAATAATATTGAAACTATATTATCCTTTCAAGGAATTATCGTTGGACTCTCTCCAATACAAGGTAAAAACATAATTCCATTGAACAGAAACGTATATTTTGCAAAGTGAAAAAAAACCCAAAGAAACAAAGAAACAAACCAAAAACGAAGAAACAAAAAAACTATCCGCCCCTCCTAAGAAAAACTCCAAAACAAGAAAGGATGAAAGCCCAAATACTAGCTTTCAGTGTATTTCAACAAGATCTTTTGTCTTAACACGGGGAACTTTTGTCCAGAAAACGTTTTGTTGACATCTTGTTTTCACACAGATGTGCGTATATTCAGTTTAATGTAGGTAATAGTGTTCTTTGTTCTTTTGTTCTAAGTAATACACCCATTAGCAGTTCGTACATTAGGAGCGACTAGACCAAGACTATGGGTCCAGGCCTCAGGGAGGCCAGTTTTCAATATGTGAGTGGCCACATATGAATATCATTTTACTAAAGGAATACGCGAGGTGGGAGAAGAAAAGAAAGACAAAAGTGGCATGGAGAGATATCAACACAAAATAAAATTAATAACACCTTGATGTGCTTGAATTAATTGTCCGTTAGAGGAGGTTCCTGCCACAAGGGACAAAAACGACTCGATAATAGAAAATATGAGCAAAATTCAGAAGTTTGCATTTTTCCTTCCAATGCCCCTGGGTTCGAGGATTTTTGTGCTTCAAATTTCAAATATTTTAGACCGGTGTAACAGGAATGGAAGTCCGTAGGAAAATTAGTCCATCTGGACTATTATTCCGCGGAATTATAGTCCTAGGTCTAACATTTCTAGGAACAGTAGTCCGCCGGTAGTAGTAGTAGTACTAGTCCACACTGGACGCTTTCTGAGAATGATCCAGCCTTATCCAACACATTTCCCAATCCTCCTTTCGTGGCTTTTAAGCGTAAAAAACATTCGCGACATCCTCATTCGTGTCAGCCTCAGTCCAATATGTTTAGAACTTGGTGGCAGCAAAAGCTGTGGAAAGACCGGTTGTAAAACTTGCATCACGATGTCTACATCCGATTCATTTAACAGCACAGCACTGGGGAAGCATTTCAAATTTCTTGCCGCGGCACCCGCAAAAGTACAAATGTGATTTACCAACAGCAGTGTGGTTTTTGTGAAATCAAGTATGTTGGCAAAACTTGTACCCAATTTCACAAAAGTGTGAACAACCAACTGCTATTAGAAAAATGGAGCCAGTCTGTGACATTATCCGACACTGCATGTTGACTGGTCGCCTTTTTATTTCATTTCAGGCCTCCATCGTTCACACCATGTCTGACTGAACAAAAGCAGAGCGCGTCTCTCGGGAAACATTCTGGATCGAACAGCTATGCGATTGCAGACCACTCGGCCTTAACAGAACTTCAAACAATTCTAAAGTCCTTCAATGTTTTTGAAGGGTGTGTTGCAATCAGGCAACGTGATTCTGAAAGTTGGGGGCTTATAAGAATCTTTTTGAAAAGTTGGTCCAACAGCATTTTTTACCTTTTGCTTTCCAAATTTTGCAACGTTTTTTTTTTTTTATTTCGGATTGTTTACCACTATACCACATCTATTGAGTCCGAACATTTCTTACGAGATTATTTATTAATAAATTCGTTTCTTTGATCGTTTTCATGTATTTTTCCTTTTGTTGTGTTTGCACCCTGAAGAAAGCTCAAAACATCAAACAACGAAATCATGTACATTTTTTCGTTGAACATAATAATTTCGTTGTATTTGTTGTGAACTTTGATTTTTTTCTCATTACTACCTGCACAAGTCACATTTAACCCTTTACCCAACGTAACGACCAAAACCGGCCAGCGCTAATCTAAAAAAATCGCCCGTTAATTTTCATTATTTTTTAATTTTTTGTCTCAAAACATAGGTTATGAGTAGGTAATAAATGCCGATTCCAACTCACATGTACACGATTCCGTACATGTACACGTACATCGATGTACACCTCCATAGGATTTAGTGTTAAAATCGTGTACAGGTACACGATTTGTCGTTTTTTATGGTGATTTAGAATCGGCTTTGCCGATTCTACATCACTGGATTCTATATATATATCGCTCAAAAGTGAAAAAATGTATGAAATTTTAAGGAGAAAGAGGTGTATCGTCTGATTTAGAATCGGCAAATGGGTTCCCCCCATAGGATTCAGTGTTAAAACTGCGAGCAAAAAACGTGTTGCCGTTTCTAAATCATCATCAAAAAGTGGTTTGCCGATTCTAAATCATTCGTGTCTGTACAGGATTTTAACACTGAATCCCTATGGAGGCGTACACGGAATTCCATTTGTGGATTCTACATCAGAAATCGACTCGTGTACGGTACACGGAAAAGAGGTGATTCTGAACTGGCAAACCCACTGCCACGATGAGAGTAAAAACTGACACTCATGTTTTTGTTGTGATTGAATGAAGGTTTTCGTTCAAAAGAGTCGACTATAAATATGAGTGTCAGTTTTTTTTTGTTTCTGGCGTGAATGAAAGATTTTCGTTCAAAAGAGTCGACTATAAAAATATGATCTGTAAAAATAGACATTCATGTTTTGTTTCAATGCAACGAAAAAAAATTGAGTTTAGAAAAATTAGAAAAAATCAGAGGTAAAAAATCGTTTGTTCACGCTTTGTCACTGTTAATTTTGTGAAGTAAGTTTTAATAAAAAATACTTTATGGAATGTTTCATCAAATTGACACTCATGTTTTTTTGTGGTGTGAATGAAGGTTTTCGTTCAAAAGAGTCGACTATAAATATGAGTGTCAGTTTTTTTTTGTTTCTGGCGTGAATGAAAGGTTTTCGTTCAAAAGAGTCGCGTGAATGAAAGGCATTCGTTCAAAAGAGTCGACTATAAAATATGATCTGTAAAAATAGACATTCATGTTTTGTTCCAAAGCAACGAAAAAAAATTGAGTTTAGAAAAATTAGAAAAAAAATCAGAGGTAAAAAATCGTTTGTTCGCCTTTTGTCACTGTTAATTTGTGAAGTAAATCTTAATAAAATACTTTACAGAATGTTCGATCAAATTGACACTTATGTTTTTGTTGTGCTGTGAATGAAGGTATTCGTTTTTAATGGATCGTTTTAATAATGGATAATAAAACGCATTTTTCCACTCAATTAGGTTTGAATGGTAAATTTTTAATATATTCATGATAATGTTCGGAGATGTGAATGAAATCCTTTTAACGTTAAATTAGAAAACCCGTCTCTTTTATGTGCTAAATTTTTTTTAAACTGTCTTCAAAGTTGTCTCTGAATTGGACATTGAGTGAATGGTTTGATATGAATGAAATTCCTTTTAACAAACGTAAATTACTCTCAAATGAGTTAAATTAGAAACCGGTTTGTCATGTGCTTAAACTTTTTCAAACTTTTCAAGTTTTCCCAATTCAATACTGAGTTGAGATATGAATTTTTTTAGTTATTATATAAAAGACAGAAGATTTTTGTTAACTTAAAACATAAAAAAATAATTATACATTTAATTTTGAAAATAATAAAATAACTCACATTAGCATACTCAAAGGAACATTAACAATTAAAAAACGAAAAATGTTTTTACAGATGGATTCTAGACGCCGAAATCAAATTTTAGGCGAATATGAACGTGCTAAGAAGGGCATTCAATTGGCTGACAGAAGCAGACGTCTCGGAGAGATGGATCTCAGACGCGAGACCACAAAAATATTTAAACCCGTGACGGAGGTTCAAGAGCGAAGCAAGAAGGAGATAGTCGAAGAATTGAGACCTATAAAAGAGAGTTCTGTGAGAATGGGTTCGTTGCCCGGTAGTTTTGGAAATCGATATTCCTTTCAATTTACACTGGATTACGTTCCCACGGGAATTCAAACAGACGTGAGCGACGATGCAACTTCAATTATCACCACTGATAGCGTCGCGTCGTCCGAGAATGGTGGTAAGAGAGATCTGTTGTATGGATTTTATAAGGATTCAGACGGTAGAACTTTTGTTGGCGACACAGAAGTGGAAATAGATGATGATGAATTACCCGTCGGCTCGAATAGGTACGAATTAACTTCCAGACTGTGCAAATTGCTCCTTTACGACAAGCCTAGTGATTACACGGAACAGGATTTCGACAATTACGGCGACATTCTGGTTCAGACCCACGCCATGCTGAGAAATAACGATGCCAGAGAGACGAGAACCAAAGCCAACAGAGGTTACAAGTGGACGAAAATAGTGAAACCCATATGGGATATGAATAAGAAGTTCGTCGAATCGGTGACTGGCAAAGGGGTGAAAACTACTTTGCTTCCGAGCGATTCTGACGCTCTGTCTCAGAGATTGAGATTGTTGATGGCGAGTAGACGTGCTGATAACACAGGGTTAGATAATGAAATAGTTACTATATCTGACGAATTGTTAAGACAGAAGGTTTTGAATAAAAACCATTATAAAAGGCTGATGAACGAATTGAAGGATTGATGTATATGTAATAAGTAGAGAGAAACAAACAAAAATATATAAAATAAAAACAGTAAATTTTTACACTAGAATAATAAAAGTATTTAAACAACAAAACGATTTACCAGTGAAAAAACAAAATATATTTTAAAAATAAAAATATGTTGGTGATAAAGAACAGGGGATACGTCAGAACTTACGTTCAAGGCGGTTCTGGCTTCGTTGATTCTATAATGCGAGCGTTCACGAGCGATGCAGGTAGAAAACCCGCATCGACCGCGTTCGAGGTCGGTAAGAAGACGGCTTTGGATGCTGGTAAGAAAGCCGCTTCCGAAGCCAGTGGTAGGATAGCTTCTGTGGCTGGCAAGAGGCAGCCGACGCGTTGATCGACAAGTTGATCAGTCCACCGGCGAAGCGAGCTGCGTTAGAGAGAACGCCGAAAGTTGGAAAGATTTTAAGGATGCTGTGGTACCCATACAAGATTTAGCCAAAATGACGAGTGGATCCGGATTGAAGAGAACTCGCGACGGTGTAATATAAATAAATAATAATATTAAAACAACTGAGTTTGAAAAAAACATAAAAATTGTGTTTGAAAAGAATCTAAAATAACAAACAAAAAAAATAAACAAAGATGAACATTAAAGATATGTCTTGGAATGATGCCGCGACCACGAGGTCGAATAACGAGTTCTTTCCCAAAAGCATAAGAGGCTTGATAGTGGGAAAATCGAATTGCGGAAAGACCAATCTGTTGATGAATCTGTTGTCCCGACCCGACTGGTTGGATTACGACAGATTGTTCGTGTTTGGCAAGAGCTTGTTTCAACCTGAATACAGATTGCTTCGAGAATGCATGGATCGTAGATTGCCAAAGGACGTCATAGCCAGAATCTTTGACAGTAGGGAGGAATTCGACAAAAGTAAAGCTCCTCTTTCGACCATTTTGGACGGTGCAACGATGGAACTGATGAAGAGAAATGCATCTTCGAACGTAGAGTGTCGATTTTATGAGAACGCTAGCGACGTTCCGGATCCTAGAGAATTGAAATCGGAAGATAAGAATCTCATGATTTTCGACGATCTGCTTTTGGAGAGACAGAACCGATGTGAATCGTATTACTTTAGGGGTCGACACAGCAACGTGGACTGTTTCTACCTGTTGCAGAATTATTTTCGATTGCCCAGACAGACGATAAGGGAGAACACTAATTTTCTATGTCTCTTTCGCCAAGATCTCAAGAATCTCAATCACATCTACGGCGATCACGTCGCAAACGACATGAGCGTGGTGGAATTCAGGAGATTCTGCAAGAGGGTTTGGGATGGAGGACTTTACAATTTCGTCGTGATCGATTTGACAAGCGAATTTAATTGCGGAAAATATTGGTGCGGATTCGACAAGTTTTATGTTTCTGATGATAATAAGATAGAGCGTGAAAATAAAAAAAATTTTTAGAAAATAATAAATCTTCAAATAATTAGTTTTGAAAAAAATAAAAATTAAATTTAAATATAATGTTCGAACAAGGAGAATTGTTAGAACGGATAGCCGAGAATACGGCTGTAAAACAATCCATTCAAATCGTGGTGAGTGGCGATTCGACTCGATTCGCTACGAAATTCGAATCTTCCATCGAATTGAATAGAGAGGAAAGATACGAGATGGCGTTGGTGAATCTGGAGACTTATTATTCCTTTCCCAACCTCACCGAAAAGAATAACTCGTTCAAGTATTCTGACGGAGTGGATTGGTTGGAGATTCGAATTCCCAAAGGAAGTTATGACATAGACGATTTGAACAATTACATTCAGACGCGAATGAAGACGGATGGAAAGGGAAGCAACAAGATCAGACTCGCTCCCAATCCTAATACCTTACAGATGATGTTGGATTTGGAAGATAATTTTCGAGTGGATTTCAACACGGACGATTCTATAGGCAGGATGCTGGGATTTGATCGAAAGATGTATCGAGGCCACGCGGCATCTGAAAATACGGTTGACATTCTCGCAGTCAATAGCATTCTGGTAAACGTGGATGTGATTGCTGGAAGCTACGTGAATGGTAGCGCTCAACTGACGATCTATTCCTTCTTTCCAAACGTGTCGCTGGGTTATAAGATGGAGCGACCTCGAAATTTAGTTTATCTGCCAGTGATTTTAGACACATTGTATACTCTCAAAAACACGTTGACGATCAAAATGGTGAACTGTTAGATCTTCATGGAGAGAGGGTGACGATACGATTTCACATAAGAGAAATATAAAAGCAAAAAAAAAAAAAAAATATTGTGTATATATATATAAATAACAAAAATAAAATAAACGCAATATTAATTTTACAAAAATTATTTAATATAAATAATTATCATTAAAACAAGAAACAACTGAAGAAAATATATTTAAAAAAAAGAATTATGACAGAATACGTGACTAAAAACGTGAACATATCTGCAGGACAGAGGAAGAAACTTGAGAGAGCATTAAGAACTCGAGGCGAGGTGGTGAAATTCAAATTCACTCACGAAGATCTGACAAGAGGCGGTCAGGATTCGATCGCCTGGACCAAAAGTCAAATCAAAAGGATGGAGAAAGCAATTCGTGATGGAAGAGGGTTGACGGTGAGATTGAGTCCCGCTCAATTGAGATACAATTTGAGAATGAAAGGTGGTTTCATACCGCTATTGGCAGGATTTGCCGCAAAAGCATTACCCTTTGCCGCAAAGGCACTACCCTTTCTTGGAAAGTCTCTCGGCGTGGGAACTCTCACGGGACTCGCGAGTTTGGCAGTTGAGAAATTAATGGGTGGCAGCGGACTGTTTTTGAAGAAGGGAGGAGCCGTGTGTCGTGTCCACGTAGACGACAGTGGTAAAGGATTGTATCTACAACCCGTTAGAGGTGACAACTCTTTGAGTGGAAATGGTCTCTATCTGAAGAGTGGACAGAACGTTGAGCGACTCGGCAAGGGTTTGTTGTTTCGTGAGAATTCGCCATTTAAGAATATACCGATTTTGAATATGTTATTATAATATAAAAAATTATATAATTATATCAAATATAAATCATAGAAAGTATAAAATAATATATAAAATGGATAAAAAGGTGGAGGAACAATTAGACGATAATGATGAATATCGCGAGATAGAGTGCGAAAAAGATGTGGAAAAACTATTAGACGCTAATGATGGATATCTTAGGAAAGGAATAATAAAAGAGTTAAATAAAGATCGGAATATGCAGTTGAAATTTAAAAGAATGAGACGTTTTCCACCGTCACCACTATCTTCTGAAGAGAATGGTAATGATGCGAGTGTTACCGAGAGATGCACACCATTCGTTCATAATTATGATTCGGATAAACAAATGTGTTGTTATAAAAATGTAGCATATCACAAAAAAAAGAAAAGAAGAATCGACGCTGAAATTTAAGAAAAAAGGAAATGTTATTATATTATATGGGTAATAGCGAAGAAGGAAAACAAAAAAAAAAGTAATGAGATCTGAAGATGATCTCATTACTTTTTTTTTTCCTTCTTCTTCGCTAAAAAATCAATCTCTCTATTGTTTATATTTCCAAGTCCGTTATTAGCATGTTGACACTTGTTTCTTCTCCTTTTTCGAAAATGTGTTGAATCTTTATCTTTACTTTTTTGAGTTTTTTTACATTGGTGAATGCGCTCTCACCACCCGATTTGTCCACGAGTTCGAGTGAGATTTTTGGATATATGTAACTTCCATAGAACAACGTCAAATCGTCCTTGTCGAATTCTTTATCTTTTGCAATGATGATTTTCTGCAGATTGCTTTAGTACTCGTAAAACAAATCGAGCATGGCTTCATCCAATTTCAAAGACATCTTGTATTTGTCGTATTTATACTCTAAGTCCTTCATCTCGACCTTGTTCAATTCGATGGGATCGTGTTGTTGTAATCTATAGATTTTATAACCAAATTTCTTACACGTTTTGACTCATTTCAATTTCAATTCGCATCTTTTAGGTGTTGCTGTCATGATCGATTATTTAGTCTTTTGTTTTATGAATTCTTGCAATAATGTATATTTTAAATTTTGTATTTTAATAATTTGTTTAAAAAGTTTTTTTTTTTTCCTCTTCATATATATATATATATATATATATATATATATAAAAAAAAGTTTTTAATTTTAATTTTCTTTAATGTGAAAATTTTTTTTGTAAAAGTTTTTTTCTCTTTATATATATAAATAAAAAGTTAAATTTAACATCCTTTTTTTCTCGTATTAATTCAATTTTTTTCACTTTAAGAACATAAAATTGTTTAATTTTTTTTGAAGGAATTAAAACATATATAAACAATTTTAAAACTTTTTAACAAATTATCATTAAATACAAAATTCGAAAAAAAAAATATTCTTACAAACCCAATTTTGAGGTAAAAACAATGATCAAGTCCGAACATACGAATTATAGTTTAGAACGTGCAAGACTTCAAACGTTTGAAAATTGGCCTTCGCATCTTGCTCAAAAACCCAAAGATTTAGCTGCTGCGGGTTTCATTTATGTGGGTAAAAGTGACAGAGTTAAATGTTTTTGTTGCAACATAAATTTAATGAATTGGGAACCTAATGACAAACCTTTGGTAGAACACATAAATAATACCAAAGGTCGTTGCGATTATTTGAAGAAGATCCAGACATTAGGATTGATTAAAATTGAAAATGAAGAATGGGAAAGAAATAAAAACGAGAGTTTATTAAGGGGTATTTTACAATCTGGATACACGAAGGAACAATCGTATAATACATTGAATTACGCAAACAAGACGTTATCTCAATTCTTGACTTTAGAAGATTTGATTCGATTCATGAAAGAAGCAGACGAGTTATCGTCATCTGTTGAGAAGGAGTCAGGTGATATGAACACATGTCTGCTTTGCGAAAACAAATCCGCAAATGTTTTGTTTCTACCGTGTGCACATTTGTGTTATTGTAAGGAATGTTATTCTAAAGACGAGAAAACGTGTTCGTTTTGGGAACAAGAAATAAAAGCGATTGTAAATTGTTTTGAATAAAAAACATTGAAGAAAAAATTGAAATTAAAAAAAAAAAAAAATCTTTTTCACATTAAAGAAAAAAATTGAAATTAAAAAACTTTTTTTTATATATATATAAAGAGTAAAAACAAAACTTTTTAACAAATTATTTTAATACAAAATTAAAAAAAAATATTCTTACAAATGGAGCAAACAAGTAAAAAAATGGAAAATTTAAATGAGAAAACTGTACCTCAGTTAAACGAGATTTGTAAACTATTAAAAATTCCACATTTCAGAAATCATAGAACTAAATAAAAAAAAATTGAAGTCATACAGAAATATTTGTGAAACGATGGAAAGGCAAACAAAATGTTGATAGCAACGACGTCAAAAAATGCATCGGTTGTGAAAAATGAGAAGAAGAAGAAAAAGATAGTAAAAGGAATCGAAATGCCAACGTCGAAAAAAACCAGAAACGTTTCGATTGTGAAAAATAAGAAAACGACTAAACGATAAGCCATTGAAGAACTTCAAGTTTTAAAAGAAAAGAAAAGAAAAACTAAAACGAAAACGAGTGATGCACTTCAGATTCTAGACAAACGAGATATATCGAGTGAAATTCGACAAGCAATGAACGAAGGGAAAGGAGAAAAATATCTAGTACGACTCGCCATGGAACTATTCCAATCAAAGCCCGTAGAACAGGAGAGTGCGATCAAAGGCATTTTTAAAACTTTCGACGTGGTTCCCTCGTTGAAGAAAATCGATCTGAAATTGTTCATGGAATGGGTGAAGAAAAAAGTATTGGATTTGTTTCACAAACACATGAATGTGGGACTAAAAATTAAGATGATACTCCATTGCGTGATGAATAAAATTGACATGAAGTCCGGCGAGAGCATCGTGAAAAATGCATATTTCAGATCTAACGTCGAACCCGTATTTTGAGGTTCAGATTGATCGGACATTTTTGAAAAGATGAAACACAAGATGTTGACATCTCTCACGAATTATCAACATGAAGGTAGTAATTGGACGTTCGATGAGGTGTTGAAACTCGAAATTCACATAACTGAAAACGATTTGTTGAAAGGGTCTTCCTACGTGGAATTACCGTATTTCTTAGCTAAAAAAAGGCTGTGATCAACATGAGAAATAAGGATGATCAGTGTTTTAAATGGGCAGTCACCTCCGCTTTATACCCTGTCAAAATGAACCCCGATAGAGTTTCTCATTACGAGGAGACTTCTAAAAATCCCGATTGGACTGGAGTGACTTTTCCAACAGAGTTAAAACACATCGAACATTTCGAGGCTCAAAATCCCACCGTAGCGGTGAACGTCTTGGGATACGACAATAAAAAACGAACGATCTATCCTCTCAGACAGACTTCGTATCTCGAAAGAGAAAAGATGATTATTTTATTATTGATTTCGAATGGTGACAATCGTCATTATTGTTGGGTTAAACATCCGAGCCGATTACTGTCGAGACAAAATAATAAACATGAACATAAGGTATGTTTATGTTGCAACTGCATGAACGCGTTTCACAGTGAAAAATCATTAGCGAAACATCAGAAATATTGCAATGAAAATCAAGGTGTCGCCATCGAAATGCCCAAACCCAACACCATCGTGAAGTTTGAAAATCACAATAGAAGGCTAAAAGTACCATTCGTCGTGTACGCCGATTTCGAATGTTTCACTGCGAAAATGAGTTCCTGTCAACCCAACGCTCTTCAAAGTTACGTCGAAAGATATCAAAAACACATGCCTTCGGGCTATTGCATTTACGTGAAATGCGCTTTTGACTCGCAACACGACATGGGTCCATTCACCTACACAAAACAGTGTGAAGACGACGACATGGCCCAAAGGTTCGTGGAAGAATTAGAATCAAAAATTCAAATGTTATACAACAAATTCAAAACTCCAGCAAAAATGATCATCATGCGAGAGCAGCAGGACGAAAATAACAGAGCCACCGAATGTCACATATGCAGACAATCGTTCGACGAGAATTCGGAGGAAAATAAGAAGGTCAGAGACCATGATCATTCCACGGGTCTGTATCGCGGTCCGGCTCACAGCAAGTGTAATTTAAAATATCGAGACGCCGTTTTCTATCCGGTGATATTTCACAATCTCTCGGGTTATGACAGTCATCTGTTCATGAAAAATCTCGGCACCTCCCATGAAGAATTAAATTGCATCACGAACAGCAAATAAAGATACATTTCCTTCATGAAAAGGAAGCTCATGGAGAAGAAAAGAGTAATCGATGGAGATACGTTGGAAGAAAAAAACGAAATTCATTCATAGAAGCATACGTTTCATCGACAGTTTTAAATTCATGTCAACCGCTCTGGAAAAATTAGTCAATAACATGAGCAAGGATAAATTTAAAATCACGAGCGAACATTGGGACGCTCTGTTGAAGACCACCGAAGTCCAATTATTATCCGACGTGAACATGTTGCTTATGTTCAAAAGGGCTGCGAGAGGTGGCGTCTCGGTGATCTCCCACAGACATTCTGAAGCTAACAATCCCTACATGAAAGAAGGTTTCAATTCGAAATGGTCGAATAAATACATACAGTATTGGGACGCTAATAATCTGTATGGTTGGGCTATGAGTCATCCTTTACTGATTGGAAATTTCGAATGGGTGATGGAACCAGAAGAGATGTAAAATGGAGAGACTATCCTTGCATTTTAGAAGTCGATTTGAACTATCCAGAAGAATTACTAGATCTAAACAATGATTATCCGCTAGCTCCTGAACGAATGGAACCGAATGAAGGAGACGAGGAAAAACTCATTCCCAATTTATTTAACAAACGTAACTACATCGTCTACAGTGAGAATTTGAAACAATACGTCAATTACGGGATGAAATTAGTCGACATACATCGCATCATTCGATTTGACGAAGAGCCTTGGATGAAAAAATACATCGATTTCAACACGAATCTCAGAATTCGAGCCGAGAACGATTTCGAAAAAGATTTCTTCAAACTCATGAACAATTGCGTGTATGGTAAATCGATGGAAAACATCAGGAAGAGAACCGACATTCGACTCATCACGTCTGAGAAAAGAGCTAAAAAATTAGTGGCAAAACTCAATTACAAACACCGAACCATATTCGACGACAATCTAGTGGCCGTTCACATGCAAAAGACGCACCTGAAGTTCGACAAACCGTATTATCTCAGACCGATCATCTTAGATATCAGCAAGCGATTGATGTACGAGTTTCACTATGATTACGTCAAACGAAAATTTGGTGATAAAGCCAAACTACTGTTCACCGACATGGACAGTTTAGTTTACGAGATAGAGACGAAAGACGTCTACCGAGATATATCTCCGGACGTGGCCGCATGGTTCGACATGAGCAATTATCCCGTCGATCACCCGTCCAACATTCAATTGAACGACAACAAGAAGGTGATGGGTAAATTTAAGGACGAGAGTGGCGGTAAACAAATCGTCGAATTCGTAGGCTTGAGACCCAAACTGTATGCTTATCATCTAGAAGATGAAGAGATCAAGAAGTGCAAAGGGGTTAAAGCGTGCGTGGTGAAGAAAAACATCTCTTTCCAAGAGTATAAAGATTGTCTGTTAGGAGGTGGTCCGGTGTATAAGACTATGAAATCGATTCGAAGCGAAAATCACGACTTGTATACCGAAATAGTCAACAAGATTTCGCTGATGGCCGACGATGATAAGAGATTCGTGTTAGACGATAAAATAAGCACTTTGGCACTTGGACATTGGACTTTGGATCTAATTAGAGACGATATGAATGTGCATGATAAGATTCCAGATATGATTGTGGATGATAAGATTCCAGATATGATTGTGCATGATAGGATTCCAGATATGAGTAAGGATGATAGGATTCCAGAAAATCAAGAGGAATTAGACTGATTTGAAATTATAGAAATCGATAGAGACATCGAGAGAGTTAGTTTAAAAAGAAAAATAAAAAAAAAATAAAAAAATAACGTCATTTTAGTGAATTATAATAAAATAAATAAATAAAAAAAAAATATATATACACATTTATGAATAAGAAAATAAAGATATCCGTAGAAGGTGTCGTCTTACCTAACGAACCCCTATCCAACATCGATCTGTCGAATGCGGTGAAGGGTTTGAAAATCAAAGATTTTCTAGGTGTGTTTTCCAGAGATGCCTTGCTGAATAGAAGACCTCGACAATCGGAATGCGGAATTTTGAATCTAGACGATTTATCGGGTGAAGGCACTCACTGGGTGGCATGGTTCAAGAACGGGAAGAAGAATTATTATTTCAACAGTTACAGAATCTCGCCGCTGAAAGAAATAAAGAACTATTTCAACAAATTGATGGTTCGTTACAACACGGAACGAGTGCAATCACCAGATCAAGTGTTTTGCGGTCACCTGTGTCTCTACGTTCTCAAGAGATGGTCTGAAGGAGATCGGTTTCAAGACATTCTCAATGATTTACATTAGAGAGAGATTTTTTTTTATAGTATATATAAAGATAAAAAAATTATTTTAAAAAATTTTAATCGAATAAAAAACGAAAAATAAAAATAAAATAATTCATTTTTTAATAAACTGAGTTTTGAAATATATTTAAAAAAAAACCCCAAAAAATCTCAAAACAACATGCCAGTCAATAAATTTGGTAGAAGTGATGAAGAAAAAGTCAACCTAAGAAAGAAGAGGAAGACGTTCGAAGTCGATGATGGTTACGACGCTACGTTCGGAGATACGAACCGCGAGAGGAACCTTTGAACATGAATGATAAGAAGCTCTACAATCTTCACGAGCCGATAGATCTCGCAGATGCTGTGACTAAAAAATACGTCGACAGGGGGAATGCCGATTTCAAATGAATCATGCTAGATAATTACGTGGACAAAACCATGACCGACAATCTCGATCTGAAATCCAAACGTTTGGTGAACGTCACGAATCCCATAGATCCTATGGATGCTGCGACCAAGAAATACGCGGACGACTCTCACGCGAGATTCAGCGAACACCTGAGAAATAGATACGTTCAGAAAACGATGCACTCGGAATTGAACGCCAATTCTAACAAGATAACGAACGTGGCCACTCCCACGAATCCCAAGGACGTGGCGACCAAACACTACGTAGATCTGGAACAGAGAAAGTCTGACAGACGAGAAATGAAATCGGATCTGAATGCAGGATTCAACAAGATATTGAATCTGTCGAAGGTCGACGACACAGATGCAGACTCAACCGCGGTCAACAAGGGCTACGTAGATTCTGTCATGATACGATCACAAGAATACCTAGAATCGCAAGTGGACGATCTCTACCTGAACAAACAATCTGGCGGAACCATGGAGGGTGGTATCGACATGAACGGTGAGAATTTATTCGGACTCAGTCACGATCCCGAATTCGATTCCAGCGCAGTCAGCAGGAAGTACGTGGACGACAACTCAGTCTGGAGAAAGGGCGACATCATGGAAGGTAAACTAGACATGGGTGGACAGGCGCTCACGAATCTACCGGATCCCGTGAACATGACGGATGCCAGCACCCTGATTTCGGTGGTGGAGAAAGTCAAATATGCTAGACAATTGATCACCGTGTGGGCCGAGGAGGCCGGCACCTTAGATGAGGGAAAAGCTGAGTGGTCTTTCGGAAATGGAGGTAGCGGATCGAAACATGGTCAGGTGGGATATCCCATGCCGCTGGGAGGTGAAATCCTTTGAATGATTCTGGCTTCCTCAGATTTGAATAATAGAGTGGTCGTCAATCTCATGGTGAATGGAGTAGAGAGCGATAAGAGATACAGCGTCGAAAAGACTGAGAATCAACACGTGAATGTTAGCACGTTCGGCACGCCTCTCAAAGTGAACGCCAGAGACAGGATTAATTTCGTTACGAAAACCAATAATCCCAAAGCCGCCACTTCCGTGGTGAGTCTACTGATCGAACTAGTTCCTTTGAACAAACAGTGAACACGTGGAAAATAATGAATTAAAAAAAAATAATGTGTGATTTATTAAAAACAAAAAAAAGTAATGAGATTTAGAAAGATGTTCAATCTCTCTAGATCACATTACTTTATTTATTTTTTTGTTTGTTTTTTTTTGTTTTTTTTAATAATTACTCATTACTTTTTTTTATTTTTTTTTGTTTTTTATTTTTTTTTCACACACGTCTGTCATCGAATGATTGACATCTTATTTCCATCCAATTCGAATTGTAATTCTCTGTCTGACAGGACCAGGGCGAAGGCTTCGTTTTTTCTCGGCACGTTCCTATCGAATTGCATCTTTATCTGAATGTCTAAGACGCTACTCTTGAGTCGTTCACTCTGTTTACTAACGTCAAATACGAACATGGGATACATCGACTTGTATTCGCCGGGAGATATGTTAGGATTGCTCATCAATTCGTCTAGACCGTGATACTTCTTTCTAAAATCAGGGGCGTCGCCGTACAGTCTGCAGAAATCGTTCTTGTCGAACGACGCATTGTAATCGATTGCTGGATATCTCGTGGCATTCAGAAACACTTGCATGTTTCTCAAATGGCAGTGATCGAACAGCGACGCATTCTTTTCCTGAGACCCATCCCTATCGGTCTGAAACGCAACCACGATGAAACGTGGTCTCTCGGAAGCGGATTTCACTGTCAATCTCCAATCGAAGTGATTCCTGGAGAGAGGAATGCTATCCATGTCGCACTGTCTCATTCTAAATCCCACGGGTAATTTACTCTTGGATTCTATGATCTTGTAGAGACGTGCTTTTTCCACGATCGAAGGCTCCACGTGCAGAACGAACCACGATATCTTGTGTAGAGTTATCTTACCCGCATTTGTCGCAGTGAGTCTCACTATTGCGTTGTCGTCTCCTTTCGAATCAACGTCAGATTGTGTTTGAATCCGTACATGATCTTGTTGTAATCGTCCACAAATCCGAATATGTGTTTCAAAGGTATCCTGAATGAAAACGTTCCTTTAGGTCTGGACGTCTTGACGACGTAGTCGAATATCAAGGCGGCGCCGGCGCTAGCAGGGCCGACGGTGTCTTTCACCCACAACTGATTAAGTCCTCTGGATTTCGAAAAATCATCAGGATACGTCAAGAGTCCGAACATCGTGGTGGCCAGACCGGGATGAAACACAGATTCTATCTCTTGTCCGGATAGCATGTATTTTATATTACTGAATAGATGCATGATGCCATTATTGGCTAGAGTAACCGTGTCGTCGTCGGCGTAGTCGCTCCCATCTTCCTTGGTGAGACGTCCCTGCACCACTACGTAACTCTCGCTAGGATGTATGAATAGATCTTGAGTTTCAACGTTGATTCTTATCTCTCCCGCATTGTTCAAACTCGTTCCGGTTACCGGTTCGTATTCGTGAACCTCATATTCTTGAATACTTTCATCTTTCACTATGCTTTGTGCTATATCTAGTATATTTGTCATTTTTAAAGGATTTTTGTTTTTTTTTGTTTATTAATTAGCTTGCTTTTTTTTATCTAAAAATAGTTTTAATTATTTTTTTTATTATTATTTTTCTCTCCTATATATATATGTGTGTAAACAAGAAAATGTTAAAGAGAGTAAATAAAAGAAAATTTGTTTTCTTTATCAAAACTTTGTCTTCTGTAATTGTTGTTCGTAAAACTTTCCGATGAACTCTTCTCCATCCAAAGCTTCGATTTCGTAAGTCACCGGATCGGTGTAAAATATTTTGATTATCACGAAGATTTCCGAGGTCCATCGAGGAGTATAACCCTTTTCGAAGTGCTTCTTATAAGCGTAGATTCTCACTCGATCACCGACCGCAAATTTTGGCGTTCTAGACTTCTTCCTAATCTTAGATCTTTCAGGATATAGATTCGCGTAGACCCGTTTTTCATTTCGAGGATCGCTAGCTTCCACGGGAGTCATCTTGATCGATCTGTGTCGCGTGTTGTTGTAATCTTTGACCAGACCGTTCAGAGCGTATATGTATTTCTTGGTCGAATTCGCCGTGAAGTATCTGTGCATCTTTTCCTTCATCGTTCGATTCCAACGTTCCACCACGCTGGCTTTCTCTTCGTTTTCGATCGAGTAGAGATCGACCAATCGATGAACGTGTTTGTTATAGAATTCCTTTCCCTTATCCACCCACAATTTACTCGGTTTTCGAGAAGACGAGTCGAACACGCTCTTCAGAGCCTCGGCGACGCAAGGTCCCGATTTATTCTTCAAAGCTTTGATCCAACCGTATTTGGAAAACACGTCGATGACCGTCAATAGATATTTGACACCCTCGTTCCACCTCGAAAACGATCTCATGTCGACCAAGTCGGCAGACCAAATATCATCCAAACCCTTCACGAACACCCTTCTCTTTCGAAATTTACGCACGATGGGTTTGTGTAACTCCTCGGCCAATTCGCTCGTCAATAATCGTTTCTTCTTCTTTTCAGATGCGCTTTTGTTTGAACGCCCCATCCGAATCGACGTTTTGCACCGATCAGATTGCCGACCAGCGAACGTTCTATCTTCTCTCTCCTGGTCGGATTCGATATGCCTCTCAATTTCCCCAACATGTTTTTATCGCAGACGTCGTTGCGAGTCTTGGTGTCGGGATGTCCGGCGTAGCACAGATCGTGATCATACGCAGCCGCGTCCACCCTATTCACAGGTTTGCTCCAAGATTTAGGAGTCAGATCGGCGTTGAGTCTCTTGTTCAATTTCGTTCCGGGTCCCGTGAAACTGTGACCAGGCAAATGCATTTCGAAAGGTAGATTATTGATCATTTTATTCACGATGCCTTTACCTTTGCTCGCGTTCTTTTTTTTGACGAATCGAGTCTTGACAGAACCACACACGTCGCAAATTCCGCGAAGCATCTGTCTGTCGTTTTTAGTTCGTACTTCTCGAGAATTACTCGTCTCGGTAACTCTCTTACACCTTACGCAATACATTTTTAAGAGTTATTTAAATTAATTTCGTTTTTATTTTATATATAAATTTAATATTTTTTTAAATTCTGTTCTTATTATTATATATATTTTTTTTCAATCGCTGCTCTTGAGTTCTATCATCTTACTGAATTCCTCCCTGGCCTCTTTCCTCCCCTTTTCCATGAGAGAATCCTTCATCTCTTCCTTGATGATCTGACGAGTCTTGATTCCCACGGCTTCTTTCATTGCTTCGTATTTCGTTTTCTCGCTCAATATCGCGAAATATTCTCCGTCCGATATCCTACCGTCTTTCAACGCCATCGAGATCATTTTGGATATCGTGTCGATCTTGGAGTCGGCCAAGACGCGAATCTTGTTGTGTTTCCTCGCCTTCAGATATAATTTCCTACTCAAAAAGTTTCCGAGCGAGCTAAACAATCCGGCGGTGAGAGCCACTCCTTCTACGGCCAACACGATCGGAATGCCGACCGCGGTCGACAACAATCCGATGCCGGCCGCGTGTAAACCCATGGAAATCGTGATGAGTGTCGTTTCGATCGCGTTGACGAAGTTCACGAAACGCGAATACTTCTTCTTGAGAGAATGGCGAGAATCTCTCTCTCGAGTTAGATACTCTTGGATTCTACTGATTTGATTGATGCGATACCTCTCTCCTCTTTCTCTTTCTTCTAGCGACGGTGCCGTCGGCAAAACGCCGTTCGGCTTCTCATCCTCGTCGTCATCCAACGTCGGATACAATTTATTTCTGGTTCTCATTTTTGTGTTTTTTTCATCCTCGTCGTCATCTAACGTCGGATACAATTTATTTCTGGTTCTCGTTTTTGTGTTTTTTTTCTTTCTAATATTAGATAAAAAATTTATGTGTGTATTTATTTTTATTTTCTATTCTCCCTTATTTTATATCAACGAGAAAACTTAGACGTATTCTTCAGTGAACAATAATTTCATGACGCATCCCTTGTCTTCTAAAGTCAGACTTTTACGCGCCAATTTCAGTTCTTCCGAAACTGAGGGCTTGCTTTGATCCTTACAGAAGAGTAATCTCTTCCAAAACGCGATCACTTCGTCGATTTGAACGCGTTCGAACGCCGGTTCGAAATACTTGACGACCATATCTTCCCTTTACATCGTCAGACACGAATGATTCTCGTGATCGAAGTCAAGGTGATCCCGACATCCGACGCATCGTTCTAACAAGAGGCGACCTAGTTGTTCGTTCACACAGAATGCGTAGGCTCTCATCAGCATTTTTAAAAGAAACCTTGCTCTAATAGTCTGGGAAGCGCTCATGATTTACGTATTTTTTTTTATTATCTATTCGATTTGATATATTTATTTTTTAAATAACTATTTACTTATATATTTCTCTGGCCTATATATATATCAATCACTTTTTTTATTTCCTCGGGAAACGTGGCAGTGGGTTTGCCGGTTCAGAATCACCTCTTTTCCCTGTACCGTACCCGAGTCGATTTCTGATGTAGAATCCACAAATTGATTTCCGTGTACGCCTCCATAGGGATTCAGTGTTAAAATCGTGTACAGACACGAATGATTTAGAATCGGCAAACCACTTTTTGATGATGATTTAGAAACGGCAACACGTTTTTTGCTCGCAATTTTAACACTGAATCCTATGGGGAAAACCCATTTGCCGATTCTAAATCAGACGATACACCCCTTTTTCCTTAAAATTTCATACATTTTTTCACTCTTGAGCGATATGTATATAGAATCCAGGGATGTAGAATCGGCAAAGCCGATTCTAAATCACCATAAAAAACGACAAATCGTGTACCTGTACACGATTTTAACACTAAATCATATGGAGGTGTACATCGATGTACGTGTACATGTACGAAATCGTGTACATGTGAGTTGGAATCGGCATTTATTACCTACTGTTATGACACCTCATTGGAATGAGCTTGTGAGGGGTCATAACCTAAATTGGCTTGGAAGATCTGTCATTCCTTATGTCAAAGGGGATGTTTATACCTTATTGGATAGAGCTTGGGAGCGACTTCAAAATTGGTTATCAACAATATAAATTATTTTATATAACTAAAACTGCATGACAACCTGTCATTGCAAACTAACAAGTAACATATCTAGGTATAACTTTACCAACAGTAACCAAATATAACTAAATCTTCTTGGTTACAACTTTCGAAATCAGGTCAAAGATACAAGTAAGTCTGATCCAGTACGTCACAAAGATGGACAATAAAAATATACTGAATATATTATCAGTAGTACTGGCCAGACTTCGTGTTCCCATGGAGATAGGCCTAAAGTTGGGGTGTATCCATTGGCCAATTCTTTTTTGCATTGAACACCAACGACTTTGGAGATCAACTCTTGCATAGCGCGAGGGGGTGGGGGGAGCAGCAGTTGCGAACCTAACGATCCTTGGGCTATTTTTGTTAAACATCAAAGGGGGTGGAGGTGGGGGCTAGAGCAAATGTTGGCGACTGTTGGGAGATATGGGAACAAGTGGAGAATCGAACTAAATGAAAGCTAAGGCAGAATTATACCTGTGGATCGTAAAGTAGAACCTACTCGAATGTGGAGAGGTGGGGAGTTCTGTATTCCGGAAGGTAGTGGCCAACTTCTTGATGTGGGAGAGACATGCGACTATGAGTATTTGTGGGTAAATACAAACATTACAGGAAGAGGCATCTACCGAAACCACACGAATAGACTAACTGTGAAGGGGAAGAAAACCCTTAATGAAAAGGAACTTATAGGGAGAAACAGCTTCAATAAGGTTTTCGTGGTGAAAACAGTATTGGCAGTGGTGGGTGTACCAAGTGTAACAGAGGGTACGGAAGTGATACCTCTAAATCAAAATGCTTTAACCCCGATTGTCCACATGGGGCACGATGACGCCGTGTGCTAAGGCGTACTGCACGTCGATGGTGCGCATGTCTTCAACCAATCTACAAGTTCGATTCTGAAAAGCAGGAGCATGATAAGTGATGTTTCATTTTCCAAATTAGGAAAGTGTAAATAAACAAAGGCGCGTGTCGTCTGCTTTGTTTATAAAACTCAAGTTGAATCGACGATGAAAAAAAATACCCAACAATAAACAACGAAATTAAGAAAGATAAATATTGTTCATTTAATAAAGTATTTTTGCAACTTTAGCTCAAGTTTGTAGGGGAATTATTTTTAAACAGAAATGTATCACTGCGCCTTGTTTATTTTTGGCAATTTTGCTTGTCGATCGAATTGGACCAATGTGCTCCTCACTTCTCGCAGTGTTTTGCTGCGAGTAACAGGACGATTTCACCGCGACTGCCATGTAAATTATTTATGGGATAAACAAATAAACGTATAGTGTTTTCAGGTAAAAAATTATTCTACGAGTGGGATAAAGAATGAAACCGACTCGCCAGAGGCTCGTCGGTTTCCGGTTTAATTCTTAATTCTACTCGTAGAAATTTTTTTTACTTGAAAACTCTATACGTTTATTCTATATATAACAGTTATATTTCTGGTATCCACCAGTGTATCAGTCAATGACAATCAATTAACCACAGCTGAGAGTGTGACAACATTGATGACAAAACATGGTGAATTCCAAATGCCTCTTTTCAAGTGTGCATAATTTGTTGGATAGTGGATTGAAATTCAAACTAATACATGGAATGACCAAAGGAAACACAGTGGAATGAAGTTTCATCGCCACATTGGTAGTAACGCTGAAAAATAAATGGATGGATGTCCCAGTTTTCAGCGGAAAAAAAGTTGAGCACATGTCTCTCTGTACAACTTTAGCTTAATTATTTAAAAAAACACCCGCTGCCTGGCGCAGTCTTAAAGTTAAATTATTATATTTATTGCACGTAAAAAAATCTAGCACGACATTGTTTCTGAAAGAGCAAAAATACAAAGAAAAATCGAAATAACTATTTATCTTTCTACTTTGATTGTGTAAAATTCCAGTTTACATATAAAAACAATTTATACGATAAATTAGGAACAGAAATGGATCTTTGAGACACATGTACTTTCAGTGTTGATATATTTACTCCGGAGATACGCAACGTACTGAATACTTCCTGGTTGATAATCTTGGAACAAAGCTTTAGAAATGTCTCTGTTTCCTTAATATTCTAGGTTACTGAGTAAAACCGCGTCTTGGATCGCATCGAATGCTTTTCGTAAGTCTAGGAACGCTACTAGTATGGTATCTTTGGTTATTTATTATTGACTTCGGCTCTGTGCTGAAAAAGATGATGAATCTCATTATGCCCTTTTCTGGAGCCATACTGATGTTAGTGTTAACCCTTGTCCGTCATTTTTAGGTGCCAAGTGGAATTTTTGTTTGATATCAAATTAATTTATGGTGGTGTGAAATGAAAGATTTTAGTGCCAAATGGAATCTGGTTGTGATTATCGTCTTTTGAATGCAACAAGGCGCCATCAGAAATGCTAAAGCATTGCATATGGCGCCCTGTAGTCGATGTACAATATTTTAATTATGGATTATCTGGCTCTTTTAACCCTTTACCTAACATGAAAAGCAGACGACACTTGCAAAAAAATTCTTGAAAAAGTAATTTTTTCCATTTTTTGTCTCAAAAACATAGGTTATGACCCCTCATTGGAACGAGCTCGACGAGCTCGTTCCAATGAGGGGTCATAACCTATGGTTTTGAGACAAAAATGAAAAAAATACTGAAAATTAATTGGCGATTTTTGAGAATAGAGCTGGCCGGTTTTGTTACGTTAGGTAAAAGGTTAAGTATGTTAGATGCTAAAAGATCCATAAATGATGAAAATATAGATTATTATTAACCCTTTGAACACGAGAGGCCGCTTTTCCGACCCAGGCACATAGTACGCCATAATTTCAAGTGAAAATATTGGTCTATCCCAAAATAAAAAATATGGTCCCTTCTAATGGCTGCATTTGAACTGACATGGAAGATACCACCAGTGTTCAAAAGGTTAACGTTTATTCACTGTTCGTTCTTTATAAATAAAATAGTAGTAAATAATTGATGATCTTCATGAAGGATTAAGAATGACCAAGCAAGGAAAAATACTAAGTAACAAAGAAATGTTTTGACAAGAATCAGTTCACCCATTACCAAAAGCCATGATTTCACCTGTTGCCCAAATATTACTCGACAGGCGTGAAAACCACCTCGCATATGTCCTCAGACAGCGATTTTATTGAAAACGACGCATTGAAATAATAAACCACAAAACCTTTGAGACCTGCCAAAAATATATTTTTGGTGCCAACTTTTGGTGCCAAATTCTGTATTTTGGTTCCAAACGAATTTCTAGTGCCATTGACACCCGACAGCGTGAACACTTGTGATGGCTATCATTATGATCCAGAGAGTCCATACACAGAACGACACACGCGTGCGTGTAAATGAGTTAATCGATATGGCACGAGTTCCAGCGCGGAAAGATAAAACGAGAGGCCGCGGCCATCCGCGATGGCACAAGTGCCATATCGATTAACTCATTCACATATACGTGTCGTTCTGTGTTTATTACACGTCTTCACGCCTATAAAAGCAATTATTATAAGTTCATTTGACAACTCATCCCCTGAGTTCCAATGTGGAACTGCGGGACGAACTATCAACAAAAAGAATACACCTTATCGCCAACCAATTTTGCGAGGAGAACCCGTCTTATTAATTTATTTATTTATGTATTGGTGCTTAAAGTCACAGACTTATGCACTATGGCTAATCATGACAGTGGCAGTTTTACGGATAAAGGAAGCCGGGGTACCCTTACAGAACCACCGAGCAACGACGAGCAGATGCCAGCTCCCCAACATCGTAAATCCGCACTGCAGCACAGACAGGGTTAGATTGGTCGAAGATATGCGCACCATCGACGTGTAGTACGCTTTAGTACACGGCGGCATCGTGCTCCCAGGTACACAATCGGGGTTAAGTGCCTTGCCCAAGGATACAACGCTGGAGTCCGAATCGATCGCTCAGACAGTCACCCATCCGAGGACTAACCGGGCTCGACGTTGCTTAACTTCGGTGATCTGACGAGAACCGGTTACCACAACGCCAAAGAACCCATGTTACTGTAGTTAGTTATCGCTAGCGATTCAGATTGTAAATGCGGTGCAGGATTTGTAGAAAATTCCAGTGAAATTTCTAAAAATCTTTAGATATAGTATGTCAACGATTTCTGTTCCGCACATGTGTGCGGAACGGATTTTCATTTTCCGCATGGTTTTGTGTTACTGTAGAGGGGGATTTCATAGAACAGACGTGAAATAAATAAGTTTTGCGAACATTATTTTCTAACTTTTTCGAAAAGATAGGAAGGATGCAAATGGCCTGATAGTTATTAATAAGGTTTCCAGATTTGAAGATAGGTCATAACATTCTATTTGGGAACATTCTCACATCCAACAGAGCTGTTTAGTATGTGTACGATGGGCGGGGCTATTACATTTATAGTTTCCCTCACGGTTTTGTACGATAGCTCATTACAATCTGGAGATGACTTCGATGAACTGTTGGTAGCATAAAATACATCTTCGCGTGTCTTTGAGTTAATGAAAACAGCCATTTGAGACAGTTACACTGGTAAGTAACTGGAAACCTATCTACTTGTAGAGGAGGAATTATTACTGACAAATTATATCTCTGTGCGCTCATGTCGAAACACCGGAATTTAACAAATTCAGTTTTACTTGACGGAGCTTAATGAGGTCTGTCAAACAAGATTGAATTGACCCAATTCCTAGTTACATTGCGGAAAAAGTTTGCAGCTTGAAAGTTTGACATTTCGATATCAGAGTGTTGGGTGTTACATAAATGAAAATCAAGAACGCTTTCAACACAGAGTTCCTGTATTACTGAATTAGAATACTGCATACTACAGCACAATCGCCGTGGATGGTCGTAATCCACGCGTGGGTAGTGATGTCCACACGTACGTTTACCAGGTAACAAAAAACATCATCAGCAAAATTTTGATTAATGAAGCACCGGGTTGAAGCCGGTACTTCAGTAATTAAATTTGTGATCATTATTCCTATAATTAGTGTTTGGAATCTATTATTGCGTGCGTGAGAGAGAGAGAGAGAGAGAGAGAGAGAGAGAGAGAGAGAGAGAGAGAGAGAGAGAGTCAATAATAAAATTTAATCCAAAAGATCTGTAATTGTGTTGTTTGCGAACCGACCACACGATTTTCTGATACACAAAGTGCATGTGAGCCGGATTGAAAGGTTCAAAATTGATATCCTGAATTAATTGGATTACTTTCTCCTGGGTAATGGGAATACGCTGTAGCGATTTCAAGGTAATAACAAGAAGACAGTCACTTATACCAAAACAGGACGCTGCTGTATAATATTAATAGTAATAATAACACTTCAACACAGTTGTGAAAACCGTGCATGAAAGATCAGTTACAGATTGTAGCAGAAACCGTGGAGAATATTTATTGGCCGATTGTTTTTTTTTCTCGTACCCAAGCCGTTCGATTTGGATCCGATGATTGTCAAACGATACAATTAAAACTAGAAGTCTTGTCACGAACTGTGCGCTTATCTAGGCTTAATTGCGTGTAGGAATTGCGCGTAATTGCCATATCGAATGGCACCCCAAGCATGGTAGGTTCTCCTGGTTACTCATAGCAAACGAAGGCAATGTTTCTGCCAATGGACCTCCGGGTTACCCGGAGGTGCATTGGCTAAAACATTGCTTGTGTACAAGCCATATGTACAAAATTTGATAGCCTTACTATGGTCATAACGCGAGGATTAACGCGCAGATCGGCGTGCTATTTGTGCGCATTTCATGACAGGACTTCTAGTTTTAACTGTACTATTCGGGAAGAGACAGATCGGCATATGGAGTTTGCGCAAATCTGCTCTCACATGTTTCTGTAAGAGAAAATCGTAAATAATCTCCCATATCCTTTCGCTAGTTATATTTGCTTGTTACATTCAACACACGTGGAAACGACTAATTTTTGCTAAGCACACCGCGTATGCAACAGAAAATGCAAACAATAAAACCAAAATCTGTGTTTAACTCTTTACGAAACGAATCAGCCGCATCCGGCCAAGTGATTTACAAACTGAGCAGTTAAAAAAATGCCTTCAAACAATTTAAGCAAAACCATAACATGTGACCCCTCGTTGGAACGAGCTCGTTCCATAGAGGGCCCACATGATATAGAGTTGTTGAAATATTTTGAAAGCTTTGAAATAGTTATTATTAAAATAAACAAATTTGATATCCTGTTCGTTGAGTACAAGGTTAACCCTTTACCCAACGAATCGCCCGCATCCGCCCGCGTAATATGCAAATTCAGCAGTTGAAAAAATATTATTTTTCAAAAAATTTCAACAAAACCATATCATGTGACCCCTCGTAGGAACGAGCTCGACGAGCTCGTTCCAACGAGGGGCCACATGATATGGTTTTGTTGAAATTTTTTGAAAAGATTAAAAAAATTATATTTAAAATAATAAATTTTGATATCGTCTGCGTTGGGTAAAGGGTTAAACAAATTTTCTTATAACCCTTCATTGGAACGGGTTCCTCCATTATTGTTTCTATTTATTTATTTATTAATTAATTTATTTAACGACACTTTCGACAGCCAGAGTCACCTCGTGTCGGACAGTTGTGCGGGTGGTGGAAGCCAGAGTACCCGGAGAAAGCCACCAAGCAACGGTGAGCAACTGTCAGACTCCCCAACGTTCTAACTCCACAAGAGCAGGCTTAGCATTGGTTGAAGTCAAGTGCACCATCGACGCACAGTATGCCTTAGTACACAACGCCACTGTGCATCCGCATAGACAATCGGGATTAAGTGCCTTGTCCAAGAACATAACGCAGTTACCCCTGGCGGGGATCGAATCGTGGACTTTTCGGTTTGAAGTCCAATACCGTAACCACTGAGCTCCCCCCCATCATGTTTCAATAAAGGGTCATAAGCAATGTTTTGAAGAAAAATAATTATTTGTAGTTTTGGAAGCTTTGTGACGAGTTCCTTCTAGAGTTAATATCGTGGAAGGTGTTAAAATAATATACATTTATTCTATCTTCTATTATACATGTATTATTCTTCCTTTCGGCAGTTTACATGTATAATTATTGCGCTTGCACACGCTTCAATGTCCGCACTTGTATACATCATAACCCTGTCATATTGACGTTTTGTTTTTTCTGTTGGTTGCGTGTTCCCGTCTACCCGGCAGTTATTGTGCAACATGAATGTGTGAAAATAATTTATATCAAACAAAAGCCGGCTATAGTCAATATCACGGAAAGAGACATTTATCCATCACTGATTTATTAAAAATTGTGTTTGGCCCAAATCAATTGACACTTTAATTAAGTACAGAAACATTTTATAATAGCAATATTTTTCATTCACAGCACTGTACAGAAACATTTTATAACAGTAATCTGTTTCTTTCACTATTTGAATGTGATTTTGTTTTTAGCTGGTTGAGCTTACACAACCTGAAACACTGTCTAAATAGATTATGGCATTAATTTGTCCCTGATTAAAAAGACGTTTAAAATGATTGAGAGTACACTGCAAAAAATATAGGTTCTCTTTAGAACCAAAACTGGTTCTAATCTTGTCCCTGAGATGGAACCAGTTCTGTTTAAACAGTATTTATTTCAAATCAAATAAATTTACCAAGATTAGCATTCAATTTTAACAGAATATTACATGAACTGAAGTAGATTCAGTAGTAAACATGGAGCTTATTCAACGCAGTCGCCAAACATTTTGAAACAAAGGAGATATGAACAGTTGGCATATGGAACCAGTTTTGGTTCTGTATAGAACCAAAACTGGTTCGATATGCCAACTGTTCATATCTCCTTTGCTTAATAATGATTTGAGACAACCTCGTATACGCTCTAAACTTACGACTGAAACCCCCTCAATTTATGTTTATTCTGTTAATATTTAATGTTAATGTTTATAAATGTATTTGATTTGAAATAAATACTGTTTAAACCGAACTGGTTCCATCTCAGGGACAAGATTAGAACCAGTTTTGTACATCTGGGCGTTCTTCCAAACATTCCCACCACACATCACTCACTAAGTTCACAGGCACTAATGGGAGAGCCATAGCCCTCTTAATCCATTTTTCTTGATATGCCGTTTGAAGTCCACATTTCTGGGCGTATTTCTAAATTGCCCACAGTGAAAAAGCAACCTTTCAACTGCACATTTCTGAATGTCATTTGAACTGCACTTTGAGCACCCACTTCAAAATCCGTAAAAACTTGTGATGGCTGCAGTGAGACAGCGACAGTCTCTTAAAACAACATTGCCGGGTTTGTGAGAAAACAAGTTGCCAATTACGACTATAATCTGATCCACCCTGCACTGACATAATAGCCTGCCGGATAAGTGGGAATAAGCCTTCTTAAGAAATGCATAAATAGCTTGATTGTCTATTCTCACAATCACGCACAATACATTCTATTTTGATTTACTGGGGGAAATACCCTCTTAAAAGAAAATTCTTGGAATGAACGTAATATAATTTCATTACGATAAACAGTGAAATAACTAGAGCCGCTTTGATAGAGTTTATGCTCTGGTCGGCTTAGAAACTGAAACCACAATTTGGTATCCGCAACCAGAAAGTGTTTAAGGTAAGAGTATAAAGTAACTTACTCGATATTCGATGAGGTACGTGGCATATTGAGGTGACTTTTAGGAGATCCAGAAGTTGCATCAACCAAACAGGGTCGGATTTGCTGTGATGGTTTTATATTGGTATGATTATATGTGTTAGCAAAGCGTGAATCAGTACCGAAGCGGGTCCAGAATCTTTCTGGTGGTGGTGTGGTCATGATCCGCTAATTTTATGCACAAATCTTTGGTCACTGAGGAGAGACCTTTGAACTTTTGATGTTCCTAGAGGAGCTTTCCTGTCATTCCTTGATTATACTTGAGCCAAATTCGATCTTTAATTCATTTTTTCGTATTGCGTTTGGTACCTAATATATGGCTATCAGATCCATTATTTGTTCGTTACTGATGATTCCATTTTGACTTGTCGTTAGAGAAACGTTCACAACCATCTGCAATCAGAGCACCTCTGAAAACTATGCAAAACATTGCGACAAAAATCGCGGAGATAAAAAAATCATATCTTCACTAATGACAAATATATTTATAGATAAACGCAATATATGTTTAGACGTTGTGACGTAATCAACCGTTTAAGCTTCTTTTAGAATTGTTTTCAACTAACGGTAGAGGCAGATTGATTTGAGATAGCAAAGCAAATCTCCACCGTCAGTCATTCAACGATGTACGACCAAAGCCCTTTTGCGCGAAGATTGTGCTTAGTGCTTACGTTAAAGGTGAGAGAATGTTTGTTGCCTGTTCGGGAAAACAAATTTGACTTATTGGGTGAAAGAATGCGCGTCTTTATTAAAGAGATATTGCAAATTTAGAAATAAATGTTTTTCAGTGTTGCAACGTCGGAACATTGAAACCACAACCAGAGGCAGACTGGGCAAGAAAAGTTACCGGGAATTGCTCCAATGAATAATTTTGATTTTTCGAACTGAACAACGCTGCTTCCTTGCATTTGGGCAATCAACGCCAGTCCACACAAAGGACATTTCGATGACTTTTTTTATCATCTTCATAACTCATTCCGCAAAAAAAAAAATGATTGCACGAAGGAGGACCTCGGATCCGTCGGGCCCACCAAAGTTCGGCCCAATGAGAAAACATTTTGATTTTTCAAACTGAACGAACGCCGTGTTTCCTTGTATCTGAGCAAAGACAGAATAGATTCCTGGTATATATGCTATCCACAGAGAGAGCATTTCGATATACCGACAAACCATGCAATCAGATCCATTTTGCCTTTTGGTCATTTTAAAGAAATTTCGTGCTCCAATAGATGTTGGGCTGCATCAGTTTTGGGGACCCCAATGGAGGGAGAGGGGGTGGGCACTGGGAAGTTTCCCAGTGGACCATACGACCAGTCCGACTCTAGTCACCATGAATCAAATGGTATGGGTGGGCAATTTTAAATGTCAAGGAGACTTTATATAAAGCTTCCAAGCTGTGTCGGAGATGCGCGATGCACAAAAGTAGAGTAAGCAAAAATGTAGGAAATGACTTAAAACATGAAGTGCCGCAAAAGTTTCCAAAACGGCAATAAATCGAAAAATAGGTAGTGTTTCTAGAATTACGAGTGTTCTAAAATAAATTTACGCACTTTAATTTCTGAGACACTGACATCGGTTGACGTCACTATACAGTTTTACCTGTTGAGAATTTTTCCGGACGGCAATACATTGTACACATGATTATTATTGGAGATTATCCTTCCCAAATTTCAAAAGGTTGAACATCGAAATTAGGTTAACAATCAAAGACAAAAAAGAGTAAAACGCGAATCGCTCAAATCGTTGATCGAATTTTTTTTAAAAAAGTAAAGATGCAATGCACCAGTTAAAACGACCCATAAACGGTAAAGTTCCAAAGCAGTGTATTTTATAACTAAGGATATTTGCGGCTCACAAAATTATCGTTTTAAAGAAGAATGTCCAACATGGCAGAAAAATGGAGTGACGTAAAAGAGTGAGTGGTTGTACATAGAGTTGTACAGAAAATTCAACGCAAACTGAGATTCTGCAGCAGCTCGGTCTCAAATGAGAAAAGACTCGCAGCTAACCGAACGTCTCGGCTTCCCCAAAAGGGAAGCCGAGACGTTCGGCTAGCTGCATCAGAACAAGAGGAAACTTCGGACTTGGTGAAAAGAACGAGAAACAATAACACAAGCCTTGTATTCACCGCAATATTAATTCTTCGGACATTTCAACTAATGACTGCTACCATTTTGCATGAAGCAAATAGCAATGTTACCTATTTCATGTAATGTCCAACAACAAAAAATCTACACATTACGTAAAATAACTGATTACTCAGATTAGCTGTAACTCATATACCATACAAGTGAGTCGAAACCTATACATGACGATCAGTCCGAGTGATCTCCCCTTTGCGTATTATTGAAATGCGAAAACCGCTTCACTTTAAACAACGAAAAACTCGTATCATTTATTATTCAACGGTATTGCTAGTTCATAATAGATATAAAAATAGTCATTTGGATGTATTTATTGTCCAATTTGTTTAGCAACCTAATAAGGTATATACGCTGTCGATCAATTTCATTTTGAACCCAGGCTTTGGTCCGACCCAATGAGGAATTGACTGACTCCCTATATGCCATATTATCACGCCACCTGTTTAATTTGTCCAATCAACGTGCTCTAATAGCATCGGTGGACTGCGGTAATATTCAGTGGGAAACCGGCTATCGGATTGAGTGCATACACTGCCAGTGACCGCGTATGAGCCTATCTACCCACTCTGCTTCGCGCCATTTTGTTTCCGAATTAATTTTTCCACCTCAAGTTATCACCTATTTTCGTGCAAATAAAAGACAGTTTCTCGATAAATATTCAAAATGAAGCGATTCGGATCTTTTTATTTAACTGGCATGATAAATACGCTACAGGACGTTTACTTGCCAGGTGTGGCGTCATCTGAGGCTCAGCGCGATCAATATTAGGCTCAGCCTACGGCCTCGCCTAATATTAATCTCACTTCGTCTCACACGACGCCACCTTTGGCAAGTAAACGTTCTGTAATTTATAATACGTCACTGGCAAATCTTCTAGTGGTCAAGAGCGGCCACTGACAAGTCCATAATCGTCATCGGAAATTCAGGGGGATTCTTTTGGAGATCGGCATGGTAACACTGTATTATGATCTGTAGTAGGTGTTAGAAGTGTGGCGTGTGAGAAATATAAATTGAAAATACATGGGGTGCTTTGGGCGCTTCAGAAGCTTTCAATCCGAAAATCCCCTCGACCTGTATTTGACACTCTATGTTGGACTTTTGAACAAGTGATTGGGGGCAAAATTTGACCTTCATGAACCACTCACAGGACATTTTTGCGTTATTAATCATCCGTAGCTACGCTGTTCTTAACTAAAGGCACAGAAACAATAATTAAGTCTCAAAATCACTACAAGAGTGTCTGGCATAGGACTATGGGTAAGCACTGCCTAAACACTGGTCCGAAATTGGGGAGCTGCTTTCAACACTTGACATCAAGACACCCAAGAAAATTTGTTATGTGGAAGTTTGTCCCGGGGTCGACTGTTTTCGTCATGATATCTATCTATGTTTCAATGTTGCACAATATCCTTGATATAAACAGTTATTTATTAGATAGGATTTTCTTTCACGGAATTGTTCATTACCCAACTCGGCTGATATCGGTCAATTCAGTTTTATTTTCGTCTATATACCGTGTTCATGGTGTCAGATACAAAAGGAAATACTTCTTGTCAGTGTATGGTAATAAACGAAAATACATCTTATATTATATAATCTATAATCAGTACATCTATATACCTTTATGACAAAAAGGTATTATTTATGACAAAGATATGACTCCAAACTCGGCTGATATGAAGCCGATCTCGACTGATATGAACCGAGTTAGAGTTAGAGTTGTCCCCATTTATTTCATGGAAATCGTTCATCGTTATCCGTCGAAGGCAACCGAGAAAATTGGCGTTACTGGGCATAATGGAGTAGCCTGGAGCAGAGTTTCTTTTACATGGTGAGGAATTAATGGTGGCAATAAATAAGGGTTAGGGAGATGAAGAGAAAGAGAGAGCTGTTCAGAAATTCAACGCAAACTAAGATTCAGGATCGTAAACGGAGATTCGTCGAAGTGGTAGAAGACATCCAGCTAATCGAACGTCGCGGCTTCTCTAAAGGGGAAGCCGTGACGTTCGGCTAGCTGCGCATCAGGAGAAGAGGAAACTTCGGACTTGGTGAAAAGAATGAGAAACAATAACACTGTCTGTCAAAAAACTGTAACCGATCTGAGAAAACATTATACTTATTATTTTGGATGTATGTGTGTGTGTGTGTGTGTGTGGGGGGGGGGGGGGGGGGTGAATAAAGAGGCTATTGTTTGGTTATTGTCATATCGGTCTAGATATCAGCCCACGGTAACTTCATATCTACCTTCGACTTTCGGTCTCAGATTGATATAAAATTACCTCGGGCTGCAAGCGAGTAGCCAGGATATCAAAGTTACGGTGACAAGAGTAATATCTGGGGGGGGGGGGGGGCAGAGGGGGGGGGGCTAGTTCAGCGATCTGAACGTAGCGGCTACCCCCTTACGAAGCCACCACGTTGAGATCGCTGAACTACTAGGGGGCATACAGAATAGGATGTACAGCCTTCTTTGAGCCACGTAGCGGCGAAATGAGGAGGAGCACAAGAGGGGACTCTCCTCCCCCGGGAAAAAATGTAAAATTCGACACAAAAAAAACGCAATTTCCTTGACTCTGAGTCCGTTTGTGTCCATAATTTATAAGTTGTGAAAGGCATCAATAAATAGGGGGTGGGGGGGTGGGTGGGGAGGGGGACATGACTAAAAATATTAATTTTTTTTTTTTTTTTTTTGGGGGGGGGGGGGGCACATATGCCACTGTCAGGCTGATATCTCTGCCGATTTGAAACTAACTGGGTAATAGCCTCTAGTTCCTATAGGGCCCAAAATATTGATCCTCAGCTAACCCAACTGTAATGAAGTGTACCGAAACACAATCACATGACCTTATCATGTTACTTATTTCTACTTTTTCCAATTCTTAAAACTAGAAGAGTTACATACTCCTGGATTGTAATTATTGAATGACATACGACTTAACACAGACATGGTTAGCTCCAAACAAATAATCAGTATTTTGTTAAATAATTGCTGATTGCCTGAACACAATCTATTTGTTTACAGATACCATGGTTTGTCGGCCATGGCAGGCATCAAATAAGGTTTTTCAGAGATAACGTGATTCCGCGAGTTAGCCACATGACTGAACATTTTCGTCATTGGAAGAGACTCACGGGGAAGTCAGCTTCCTTCAGTTTCAGTTTCTTAAATCTGTAAGTATACTTAAGAGTAAGGGTGTGGAAATTTCACATAAAAAATTAAATTCCGAAATGTTAGCGAATTTGTATCATCGATGTACGCGCCGTTTCAGAAACCTCGGACATTTTCCCGAAGTGTAAAAAATACAGAATTTGTTGTTTTTCAATTTTTTCCCCAATACGATTGAATTTTTTACTTTTATTCTCGGTCGAAACCCATTTAAAAATAATAAAAACCGCCATTTTCGCCAATCTTTTGATGCTATGTGACGTGTTGGACTTTTTATCTGTGCGAACAAACTGAAGGGATCCATAATCAGTGTTCAATAGTAATACGACCACGCAAATTGTTGAAGTGTACAAATCTCGGCTTGCTGTTGGTCAGCACGGCAGGGCACCTCCAGCATACTTCTTATATTTTACATGTATTATATATTTATTATTACTTTACCCCATATTACATGGGAATAAGTTCAGAAATAAACTATAAACCATAGTAATTAGACGCAATAATGGAATTAACCCTTTACCTAATATGAAAAGCAGACGACACTTCAAAAAAATTCTTGAATAACAAATTTTTTTCATTTTTTGTCTCAAAAACCTAGGTTATGACTCCTCATTGGAACGAGCTCGACGAGCTCTTTCCAACGAGGGGTCATAACCTATATTTTTGAAACAAAAATGAAAAAATAATGAAAATTAATTGGCGATTTTTTAGATTAGCGCTGGACGGTTTTGGTCATTACGTTGGGTAAAGGGTTAATAGAATTGCAACCGTTTTATGAAAGATGCCGTGCCTCGACACATAGAACCATTTAATGTATTGAGTTAGAGAGGAGAGACAACCAGTGGGAGTGAGGGCATGACCTTCCCACGTTTCACAAGTATGACCCATGGGATTCGAGCAAATACGATACGTTGTTGGACTCTACATATCTCTTGAACTTGAACATTCAAGTAAACTTCTAGGTCGCTGCAAAAGATAAAAAGGATGTGTGAAGTGGGTGCATAGGGGATGGTAAGAGCAATAACAAAAGACAGCCTTGCCAAAGTATGCGAGGGGGATAGGGGGGGGGGGCGTTGAAAGTTTTGAGGTCGACGAGTACTAAAGACGCTTATGATGTTGGTCTGGGGGCCCGCACGCGGAAAATATCTTCCTCACTTTTCTGCGCACATGATGGATAGGTGAATAGATGAGTAATTCGAAAGGCCCCTGTGAACGAACAAAAAGTACCCCCCCCCCCCCCCCACACTCAACACGCACTTTTCACAAGTATGACTCTCGGGATTTGCGTAAATCCGATGAGATAATGTATAGGGGTAGGATATGGCAGTCGAACTACAGGATGGTCACTCAGTTATCTGTCGGCCTGAGAGATAATTGAGTGTCTACCATGTCGTTCAACTGTTACACATTACCGCTTTCCCCACCTTCCTGCTACCCCCACATATATTAATACCTCATCGGATTTTCACGAATCCAGGAACTCATGGTTGTAATGAAGGGAAACATGCCCATCACCCGCAAACCGTAGCGCCTCCACCGAAAAAGGTATGGAAGATACCTCCCCCATACTTCCTCTCAAAGAGCACACCTGATTGCTACATATTCCCCACATTGAAATGAATGTCTTCTGTAAGTTTTGGTTTAGGAGTCCCCGCATCCAAAATATTCAGAATCCATGCACACTTCTTGAAATTTTCTCACTGGAACAATTAGTGTAGGAACAGGTGAATTCAACAAGCACGTCTCCACAGCCGACACCTGATAAGCTACGATCATCGTCAATTATCCCTTGCCGCGGAGCCAGGGCTGCAAAAGTGGGAGGGATTATTAAAATTATCATTATTGATGGTGAGCACGGAAGCGAATAAAGTAGGGACTGGGAGACTTCGCGCAGAAACGTTTGTAAAATTTTGAGCTTTTTAATGCATTTCTGTGCACCAGTAGACAGTTAGATATATGAGTCACTGGCAAGTTCCATCGAAATGAGCAATTAAAGATAATATATAGGAAGGGTGTGGAAGTTGTATTACTAAATAGACATTCAATTATCAGTCTGGGCAATATATAACTGAATGCCTACCCTTCCAGACCCTACCTTCTATTAATTTTCTCATCGGATTTACAATAATCCCGATGGTCCTACTTGTAAAGGTGGGAAGGATACGCCCACATCCCTTTGGTTGTCCATGACCCCTTCCTCACTACTCTAATTTTGCCTACGCTGAGGTACGACTGCTTTAATAAAACAGCAGTAATCCTATTAATTCGGCTATTGCGTCTAATAACTGCCCTGTCATGGCACCCTACAAAAGACCAAGATTTGTATACTCCAACAATATGCGAGATCATCTTTCTATAGATCCCTGATTATGGAGCTCTTTAGTTCGTTCGCTCGCTCGAATTCAACTCTTTCGTACGAATTCAGATCATTCATGCGAATTTTACTCGTTCGCACGAATTCCGTTCATGCATACGAATTCAACTCGTTCGCACGAATTCAGCTCGTGTTCACAAATTCAACTCGTTCGCACGAATTCAGTTTGTGTGCACGAGATCAGTGCGTTCGCACGAATTCAGTTCGTTCGCACGAATTGAGAATCTTTTTTTTTTGCATGTCACCTGGGGGGGGGGGGGGGGGGGCTCCATACCACAGTGTGCAGATCGTGACGCAATACATACACTGTCCTTTCCGTTAATATAAAAGCCTACGAAGTGAGATTAGATCTCTTACGTGGGGCAATGAATTTTATTACACGCCTGTTTTATGTGATCTCAATGTACAGGCAACACTAAGCTATGCAGAA